>JANEYF010005794.1:0-92819 GCA_029963845.1 Rhamnusium bicolor
TTTATTCTAAATGACCAGTGTAATGCTAGAAAAATCGAAATCCCATCAAAAATACTAAATTACCTGATTTATGAGCAAATATAGTTCATCAAAATGGTTTTTGGGAAAAACTCAATTTTTTCAAATGGAACCATATTGGTACCGTGATACTATTTATTAGTACTATTAATAAGGAATTTATTCATATGTCGTATTAAAATGTGCGATAAATACAAACAAAATTACAGCTAAAAGAAAATAAGAGAATACAATTTTGTTCTAATTAAATGTTAATAAGTAACTAACTAAGGTGGCTTTGAAAACAATGAAATATTTAGCTTGTCAAACATTTGTTGGTTTACCAGTGTTTTTATTGTGTCTCTAAAGGTTGTTTAAAATTCTTGTTAATTGTGTTCGAAATGCCGCAAATTTATACAAGAGATGAAAAAGTGGACATGTTAATTATTTATGGGGAATGTAGAAAAAATGTCGTTGCGGCTAGACATCTTTATGCCGAACTATACCTGATAGACAATGTCCAGTGAGAAATTATTTTAATCGTCTTGAAAATCAATTCCGAAGTGAGCCCAACAATGATTCCGAAGAAAATTTCATTCTTGACGAAGGAACGGAAATTAATGTTTTGGCTAAAGTAGAAGTTAATATGACTGTTTCTTTAAGGCAAATTGAGTTTGAATTAGAAATAACTCACCAAACAGTAAGCACAAATACCACTATAAATCTTTTAAATACCAATTGCACCAGCACTTGTACGAAAATGATTACGAACGTAGGATGGAATATTGCAATTGGATTTTGCAGAATAACGTCAGCCAAACAATGATTTTTTTTGGGAATGATTTTATTTTCAGGACCGCGTTTAGGTTTACAAATTTGGGCTTATTTAACCGACAACAAAATATTGGTCACAAGAAAATCAAAATTTATTACGGGAGGATAACTTTCAAGTGCGGTTAAGTTTCAATGTTTGGCTTGGAATAATCGGTAGTAGAATCATTGGTCCAATAGTATTTGAAGGACCCCTGACTAGTTATCAGATACTTGGGATTTCTGCAAAATGAAATTGATGACCGTTTGGCTGAATTACCTTTCCATTTACGACAGGGAAAGTATTTCCAACAAGATGGCGCACCTCCCCATAATTTAAGGATAGTAATTGATTACCTACCTTCAACGGAAATTCGGAGAAAACGTAATTTCGACGAATGGTCCTGTGAGGTGGCCTCCAAGGTCACCTGATTTAAGACCCCTTGATTCCTTTGTTTGGGGTCATTTTAAAAATATTGTCTACGCAACCACCGTTACAACCCATGAAGACCTGGAGCTAGGACTAAGATTCGCAATTAATAGCATAACGGCCCAGCAATTGGCGAGCGTTCTTCAAAAAAAATCTATGCGAGTTCAGACGTACATTGACGTTAATGGACAGCATTTTGAACAACTATTGTAATATTTTGTGTTCATTTTTTGTATTCTAAGGGCACCTTATGTATAACAAGGTAATTAGAACAAAATTGTATTTTCTTATTTTCTTTTAGCTGTAATTTTGTTTGTATTTATCGCACATTTTAATACGACATATGAATAAAGTCCTTATTAATAGTACTAATAAATGGTACCACGGTACCAATACGGTTCCATTTGAAAATATTGAGTTTGGCCCCAAAAATCATTTTGATGAGCTTTGCTCATAAATCACGTAATTTAGTATTTTTGATGGGATTTAGATTTTTCTAGCATTACACGGATCATTTAGAATAGGTCTGAACCGTCATGGCACACTTAAATGGAAAACTAAAAATTATATTATAAAAAATATTGACGTTTGAAATTACACTTATTTGGTATCGATAGATCAGAAAATTATGCAGGATTCAAAAGTGCAATAATATACAGAGTGTTCCATTTAAAAATCGAAAGTTAGTGTTACTTCCGGCGAAACCGGAAGTGAAAAAGAAAATCGCTTGTATGTCAAAAAGTGCTGTTTGTTATGTAAATAAGATATTCCAAATTTCAATCAATTTTTTCAAAAAATAAAGGAGAAAAGGGGGTGTACCATGATCCTGTTACACCCAGTATGTAGCTCCGGTAGCTCAGAGGAGTGAGTTGTGAATTCGATGGTGAAAAATCTATTATATTATAAGTTGTTTGTTAAAATTAACAATTACCAGGGCGCCAGGACAGGCAGAGAATAACAAGGCCTAATGTTTATGAACCATAAAAAAATTAATAACTTTTATTTAAGATAAAGATAACGAACATCAAATATTCTTATAACGCACAAAAGACAAATAATAAAAGACAAAAAACTTTTAATAACTATAATGACAATCAATAAATTACAATCAAAAAAAATTTAATTATTTAAGTTAGATATAAAAAAAATTGAATTTTGCAAAAAATTAAAAATGACAAGTATTTAAGATTAACAAAAAACCAAGCAAAATATGCACTAGTTTATAAATTTGCTTGTGTGTGCTGGTTGGAGATGATGATTCTGCTAAGGCTTCCAGCAGTTGTAGAATCCAACGAGTACTCGTGGAGTGGTAAAATGTCCAGGACAGAGGTGTAATCGAAAAAATTCAAATGATGTGTTAACTCTCTTGAGCCTTAATATATAGTGACTATCTAGTGTCCACTCTCCTGATCCATAAAATATAATTCCTGCAGAATCCACCAGGTATATCCAGCTAGTACAGTTAGGTAGATCTTTAAAACGTGTTGGGTGGTCCAGGAATTTCACATAAAAATAGGGAATTATGAGTAAGACCAGTGTTGGGAATGTTTAAACTACGATTTTTAGCAAATAAGTTACTGTGAATTGACGTTTGTGTACTTACTACCAACTACAAATCTAGGATTGTTTGGTTAGGGACCAACCATCAAATGGATTGATGATAAAAGTCTAGTAGTGTAGTCACTTTCAATTTTTATGTCTAAGGTTCCTTAAAAGAATAAGTGTATGCTGAGTCAGGTGTAATAAGAGAGGCACTTATTTTAAGATTTTAATGCCAGTAATGACATGATGTAAAATTCATTGCAGATATTCTCAATCGTGAATCCACGCACTAATTAGATGCTAAATCTTACTTAACAATCTGCAGAAAACTCTATTTATGCAATATTTTCTAGAGTGAATCAATTTAAATCAAGATTTAAATTATCGTATATCCAGTGACATACTGTGGCTGAAAACGACAAATAAGTATTTTGTTGGTATTTTGCTTGTTTCTGGAGTAACGTTTGTTCTTATTTAGACGGTATTTTCTTCCAAAAACTTTTTTTTTTTTAATTGTTTTTTTCTTTTTTCCCAAAAAAATAAATTTTTTAACGTAGTAAATTTTATTTTAATAAATCGGACTTTAAATGAAACCACTCGCGAATCAAATATAATATTAATTATGGTTAATATTATATTTTTGTAGGAACTGGAGTAATAAGTAGCAATAAGTTGCCTGCGATGGAAGTTAGTTTTGGATTTGGTCATTGAAGTGGAAATTTAAAACTGGATAGCATATACAATATACATTATGGGATTACTAAAAATTTACCTTAGTAAAAGTTCCTTGGAAATGACAGAAAAGAATATTTTAAATCATATGCAAACTTGTTTGAGTACCTCTGAATTCAGTCCAGCCATATGTGAAATTTATAGCAGGGTTGGACGATAACTATACACCGGAACTCACGGCAGTCATGACGTAAACAGCCAGGCGGGCTCTCGCGGTGCTACGTTGATACTGACGCATATTAACGTGAACCTGCTGCACTTACGACTATGCGAATATATTGGTATGTATAAATAATTAAAAAAAATGTGGCTTTTTACGTCACGACTGTCGTGAGATCCGGGGTATAATGATAATATAACATGCCATTTCATCTCGTCTCCAGTTCTCGCAATTTTTTATTAAGGAAGGCCAGTTATTATTTTCTAATTCTTGAGTTTTTTTGCACTATACGATTTATTATATCAAGATATATTATTGCGGCTGAAAAAAAGTGATCGACTGATTTTCCCACTGTAAATATGGTTCTAACCATCAATCATAACATATTTTATTATTTTTATTAGTGTCAATGTCATTGTGATACCTCATCAATAATTTGTTGTCAAAATAATTTAATTGACATAACTGACGTAAAAATCCCTATTTACAACAGATGTTTTTTTGAAAAAACATACTACTTGATAAAAAATCGAAATTTTTTTTCAGCTGCAGTAGTATTTATCCTCAATAAATAATTACCAAGATGGTAAACACCCTGTATATTCATAATACCCGTCTAAAGTTTACCTCCTGTTCTAATATTTAAATCAACTATGTTAGGGAGCAGACAAAATCAAAAAATGGATTAATATAATACCAGAAATGTCGTTTGGACAGTTTTTCTAGAGATCTATCAGATATGCGGGAGTATATCTGGAAATCAAACATTTAACCCTCGGAAACCTCAATTATAACATTATGCATGCAACGAAAATAAAAATAATATTTTTTAGTTATTTTCCCCTCAATTTCAGGTCAAATAAAAAAGCAGGTTACCCCAATATGAAAGTCTGTTTTTATGGAGAAATATTCCCCACATATTTTTTGACACGTCTCAGCGATTTTCAAATAAATGACAAATATGACAGACACTTAAGGTGGCCTTAAACCCTGTATGTGCAAGATGACGTTAATATTACACATTTCCATAAAATATTCTTACGCCATTTAAAATAAACAAAATTAGTAATTTAGCTTCTTTCATAATTTCCTTTGGGGTTTAAACATTAATCACGAAAAGCTACGGGCGACTCCGTTCCAAACAAAATTGTTCTAAATAAGAAAGCACGAAATAAATATCTTCATATATTTCATGAATTTCTATTTACAGTTCATTTCTATGATAAGAAATAAGACGTATGGGGTTAGTTTTAATACACAGTTATGATGTTGGAATTAATAAGAATAGGTCATGTATTTAGAGAAACCATTTTTAATAGAGTCGAGATTTAGATTTACACTAAATCATACTCAAGATTTTATACAGGGTGTTTCTAAAAGGTATGTCAACATTTTAGCAGCAGAATCTGGGGATGAAAAAGATTGATGTAACCATGTTTACTTTTATACAAAAATGCATCCCCGAGGAGCTACAGCCTATCAAAGTCAATCCTGTAATAACAATATTTTACGAATCTTCTTTCAGTCCTAAAATATTTTTAAAATATTTGGCTCTCTAACTGACAGCAGTTGGATTTCTAAAACTGTTCAATCTCTTTAATCCTCAGAATCTTTTATACCATTTTCGTAAAAACTATAATTTGATTACATTTTTAGTAGACGTAATTATTGCAATATATGTCTCAGCAATAAAGAAACAATCTTTTTCTGGCTCAGTATTTCTATTTATTTCAGAAGAAAAGGATATTATAAGTACTAAACTTTATTTTTATTTACGTCCTATCTAATTTGACAACTTTGAAATTAAGTTTTCCCGATCTAACGTCCTAAAAGCATGCTGAAGTCAATAAATAATTCAGTCAATCCAATCTCCCTTTGACATAGAAGTTGCCTTTACTCCGAGACAACTAACTGTATAAAAGATTTTTATCACGAAAGCTAGTTTGATTCGCGATAAAAATTTACTAGGTTTTATTGGCTCAATAATTATTTTTATCAATATAACTTCATATATGTCATCAGTTTTGTGACCAAAAAAGTGTACAAGCGAATCTATAAATATAAGTAAAAGCAAGTAGAAAATTAGCAAACAAGTTTACATCCCAATTCAATTCAATCAGATTTTTATCTAAACTATATAAGATGGGGTGTGTATCGCATTGTATCTGCATAATTGGTGAAAATTAAGTGAACGGTATTCGTATTTATATTTAAATCAATATTTTTCCATAACTAATTTAAGAAAGGATATAAGATAAAGTATACAACTGTTGCGTTGCAAGAGCGTTAGTGATTGGCACGGCTGATTTATTTCTGAAAATTTTATGAATTAATTTCAGTTGACCTAATCTTCTTCTTTGTATATTTTGCAAACTTATGACTATATGGTGAATTTCAGTGCCGTTTACTTGAAAATTCACAGTTTGGCAGATAGGTGAATATCAGATTGTTCTGAAAGAAGGAAATATATAAAATTCTTAACAAAAATGTTAAGAATGGGTCACTAATTGTATGATTCATTTAACTATAAAACACATTGATGCAAATTGTATTTTTGTTCTAGGTTATTAAATCTAACGAATTTTAAAGTTGAAAACCAATTCATTTATTTTATAAATGCCACATAATTTTTCTTGTTTGTTAAAACTAAAACCATAATTTTTTGATTACTACCAATATTACATACCTACAAATACTTTTTACATTTATTTACTTTATATTGGTAATAATAATGATGATTATAACAATAGTCAGAAGCAGGTTGGAGGAGCCCCACCGGAAAGTCTCAGTGTTTACAACAATGGTAATGGACATAAACGTTTTAAGGTAACAAGGGAACAATGGGATGAGTTGCACACCTGCTGCGAAAGCAACGAATATGCACGCAGGGGATACATTGCTCGGTTACGTGATACCTGGTCAGTGTTGCCAATTAGCGAGAAATTTCAGGAAATTTGTTTGTGTGTGGGATTTTTTGTGGGAAATGCCTATTTGTGGGAAAAATGTGAGTATCGCACATCTTTTAATATTTGATGTGAATGAAATTGAAGTAGGAGGCACAGTTTTAATGGTCTATTCAAAAATGCTTTGCTCAAGTTCAGTTAGGGACAAGAATATGGCTGATAAACAGCGGGATGAAATGCATATTTTTGCGCCACAAGAGCAAGCAGTTTACAGTTATAACCAGCCACGAGCTAGGAAATTTGTATTTAACCAATCAGCATTAATTTTTAGTAAACATTTCACAGTTTTTGAGATAAGACTTTCAAATTTGGTACCTGAAAAAAATGAAAAATTCGGTGATGAGCAAAATTGGCCAGCTGAAAGGGGAATCTACTGGACCCAAACTTTTTTTGTATTTGGATTTACAAAAAATATATTCTTGATGAAAGATTATAAGTCACGTCTACTATATCAAGCGAATAAAATATATTTTCCAAGTACTTAAATAAAGCTACTATAAACTGAAATTTTGTACGCATTTGACCCCATAAAATGGGATTAGGATAAATCTGGCAGTTTGACATTTGAAATATCTAATTTAGTTACAAAAATGTCAATGTCAATAAGATTATCAAAATACATGCCATGAATTATTATTGACATTATCGATAGGACGCTAATTAATTATTAAAAAAAATTATCAAACATTTCAAGGTACGTTTTTAAAATTTAATTGAGGTAAGTGAAGCATTAAACAGAATTATTTTTATAGATCAGGATGATATATACTGGTATAAGAAAGTTATGTGCTGGCCACATCAGATATTTTATAAAGGCTTTAATGTAGTCTAATATCATCATCACAGTAACTTTAACTGTAATTTTGCCTATATCATGATTGAATTAATAGAAATATATTATTTTTAAATGTTTCAAAATTGTATTTTCACTCTACACGTGTTTCGGCTTTTTAGACCCTTTTACCCTTAAAAGGGCAAAAAGCCGAAACACGAAGAAATTGAAACATTTAAAAGCAAATTTTCCTTTAAAATATAAATAATGAACGTAGATAGGTTATCCCATAAGAGTACAGATGAGAGGTACTCTTGAAAAGGGAACTAAAACTACTTCAAGACACAGGAATTTTTTATAATTGTTTTATATTTATAAAAAATTCATGTGTCTGATGATGTGAGGAAAAATAATTTGTTCCGAAACCGGTCACATTAAAAAGGAATTTTATGAGAATTTCTTTGTTTCCTTTAAAATATTAAATAATGTTTCACAAGGAGCCAACCGCAGAATCAGTACAATGTATGAAATATATTGTATCCATTTAAATATACAATTTTATTGTGTACCATTTTTTTTAAATATTTTAAACAAGGTTGCAAACTAATGATTAGTATTAAATCTTTAAAATTGTTATGTTCGTTCACCTTAGGGAATGGCATTAGATGAGCCATTTTCCATATATCTGTAAGAAATTATTTTGTATGCAAAAATATATTATGTATTCGTAATTACAGGAATAACACGAGGATGTTACCATAACAATACAAGAGTAGGACGTAGGAGTGTCTAGCTAATTAACTGAATTTCATTTTTCGTTTGAAAATTCCCAGAGGAATGATAGAAATTTTTTCAGAATATTATTATACAGACTTATGTGAATTTTAAACGCCTACAAAAGTTAAAACCTTGCAAGTAGGCTGTGTATTTAATTAATTTGATATAATTTTGTTCTCAAACGTCTAATAATTTATTTAATTTATATAATTAATATTAACACTGACGTAGTTTTCCATGAAACAGCAAAACACTATATATTGCACTCGACGCGCATTTCACCAACCAAGTTGGCATCATCTGGAGATGATTAAAACTCAGTTTTAATCATCATCATCATTTAATCAGTTTTAATCATCTCCAGACGATGCCAACTTGGTTGGCGAAACGCGCGTCGAGTGCTGTATATAGTGTTTTGTGTTTCGTGGAAAACTACGGCAGTGTTATCTTTACATCAAAGGTTCCAACCCATTCCAGGAATATTTAATATTGTCAGTATAAATAATTCTGGTGAAAAAGTTAGTAAAATACGCTTTAAGTATTTGTAATTTAAGTACTGCAAAACAAACGAGTTATGGCGAGTATGCTTCGATGATCAAATTTCAACGTTACCCTACTCCTCGGCTAGAGCAAAATAACAAATGTGTCAGTCAGAGGCTTTACATATTAACTCTATTTTTGTAGTTATTTGTTATACTATCTTATGTTGTTTTTATAGTAAATACCAAATAATTACTTGCATTAACAGTTGTTAACCTGTGAAAACAGTGTAGTGATTGGATAATAATTATTACATTTTTATGTAAATATTTTTGTGCTATCACATTAATTTATTATAATTTATACGCCACTAGTAACTGGTATTCTACTGCACAACTAATATCATCAGCGTACATAACCGTCAAAGTCTGTTTGATGAAATTAGATAGATCATTAATGAATATCATGAATAATAGTGGCTCCAAAATAGAACCTTGTGGGACCAATTAACTTTATATTCCACAGAAACCAGTTGTTATATTTGACCCTGGTATTCGTGTTATCCATATAGGAACATACCCACATTAGTAGATGACCGTTTATGCCAAGCTTTGACAACTTAGTTGAAAGAATGGTCTTATCCACCATATCAAAAGCTTTGGACAAGTCAAATAATATAGTAACCACATATTTGCCACCATCTATATTACTGTAAACATAATCTAAAAACTGATTAAATGCAGTCTCTATAGATCTTCCTTGTCTAAAACCATTTTGAGATTCAGTGAGCAGGCCCTCCCTTTCAACATAGTTTAAAATACGATCATAAACTACTTTTTCAAAAATTTTGGATAATACGCTTAAAAGGTAAATTTTTCTGTAATTCTCAATATTAGCAGTATCTCCTTTTTTTAAAAATAGGAATAACAGACGCCATGTTTAAGAGATCTGGAAAACAACCTTGAAATAAAGATAAATTATGAGATAAACTAATGGACCTATAATATGAGAATACGAGTTTTATTATTTGTACTGTTAGGCCATCAGGACCACAAGACTTTTTTGTTTTTTAAGGTTTTTTACTATTTACGAAACCTCTTCTTTCGTTACAGCAATTAAAATTAGATATTAGTAGTTGTAACTTAAAAAAGTACATGGAAGCGATATATTAGAGCCAAAATGATAACGAATGATATTATTAGCAATTGTGGAGAAAAAGTGTGCAAATAAATTAGCTGCTTCACTGCTATCGGAAATAATTTTATTATAAAGAATGTTTAGTGCCATATCCCCAAAAAAACAACTATGCAGCTACGGACACGTGTTTCGGAGTTATTGCCCCTCATCAGCGTATCGTAGCTAAAGAATTTGATCTAGGATGGGATAGATCAGGAACAAGAACTAAAACAAAGCTGGAAAGTACAGTACACAGTACTCAATTAGTGCCTTCATGTTCCCATGTGCCCAATTTGGGGCCTCGATGAGCACAGTCGACACACAGAGCTCTATGTGTACTGCCCGTTTCCACCTGGCAAATATAAATAAAATAATATAGATTTATTGGGGTCAAAATAAAATAAAGAATGTTTAGTGCCATATCCCCAACTTTGTTTTAGTTCTTGTTCCTGATCTGTCCCATCCTAGATCCAATTATTTAGCTACGCTACGCTGATGAGGGGCAATAACTCCGACATACGTGTCCGTAGCTGCATAGTTGTTTTTTTGGGGATATGGCACTAAACATTCTTTATTTTATTTTGACCCCAATAAATCTATATTATAATTTTATTGTTAACATGTAAAATTATATCTTTAGTTTTCTTTGCCTTTCTACCAAGTTTTTATTTACAATAATCCACGTTTCTTTTGTATTGTTATTGGAATCATTTAAATAGAACAGATGCAAATTATTTTTAAATAGGTACTGATAAAACGATTCTTATAAATTTTACTACTCGTTCCAAAATAATGAATGAATCATATCTTATAAAAAATAACGGAAAATCTATAGCACTAGTAAATGAAGTAAAATTTTTGGGAATATACTTAGAAAATAATTTAGAATGAAGAATAGAAGAGGAATTATTTTTTAGAAGAATAGAAATTTATTGAATAGAAATCACAGTGTTTACAATTAGATAACTGCACAAATAATTCATAAGGGAAAAATAATATGTATCCCCTTTTTTTTTTTTTTTTTTTTTCTTCCCCCCTCTCCCTTTTTCTTTTTTTTTTTTTCTTTTTTTTTCCCTCTTTTTTTTTTTTTTTTTTTTTTTTTTTTCCTTTTTTTTTAATTTTTTTTTTTTTTTTTTTTATTAAAAACCAAAACCCTAAAATAAAAAAAAAAAAAACCCCCCCCTTCCGGTTTTGGTCTTTGTCCTTCCCCCTTCTTTTTTTTTTTTTTCCCCCCCCCCCCCCCCTCTTTTTCCCCCCCCTTCTTCCTCCCTTCCCTTTTTTTTTTTTTTTTTTTTTTTTTTTTTTTTTTTCCCTTTTTTTTTTTTTTTTTTTTTTTTTTTTTTTTTTTTTTTTTTTTCCTTTTCTTTTCTTTTTTTTTTTTTTTTTTTTTTTTTTTTTTTTTTTTTATAAAAAAATTTTTTTTTTTTTTTTTTTTTCCCCCCCCCCCCCCCCCTTTTTTTTTTTTTTTTCCCCTCTTTTTTCCCCCCTTTTTTTTTTATTTTTTTTTTTTTTATTTTCCTTTTTTTAAAAAATTTAAATAGTAATTTTTTTTTGTTTTTACTTTTTTTTTTTTTTTTTTTTTTTTTTTTTTTTTTTTTTTTTAAAAATAAAAAAAAAATTTTCTTTTTTTTTTTTTTTTTTTTTTTTTTTTTCCCCCCCCCGGCCGCCCGGTGGGTTTAAAAAACCCCCCCCCCCCCCCCCCCCAACCCCCCCCCCCCCCCCCCCCTTCCCCCCCCTCCCCCCCCCCCCCCCCCCCCCCCCCCCCCCCCCCCCCCCCCCCCCCCCCCCCCCCCCCCCCCCCCCCCCCCCCCCCCCCCCCCCCCCCCCCCCCCCCCCCCCCCCCCCCCCCCCCCCCCCCCCCCCCCCCCCCCCCCCCCCCCCCCCCCCCCCCCCCCCCCCCCCCCCCCTCCCCCCCCCCCCCCCCCCCCCCCCCCCCCCCCCCCTTAAAAGCAACTCACCTAAGTTACACACGTAACTTGCGTTGTGAGAATGCTCACAAGAGTGATATGTACTAATTGTAAAATTATCATGAATAGACATACACAATAATATTATACAAACAATGTTTAATGCAACTGAAAATTGATAAAATATAAGATATTCAATGTTGTTTGTGAAACAAATGAGGAAATGGGAAACACACATTGACGTTTTATGTAAAAAATTTTCTCCAATATGTTACGCATTATACAGATTAAGGGAGTTAAGTAGTACAAAAGTAATGTTGTCATATTATTATCCTCAGTTTTATTCCCGAATTAAATATGTTATAATATTTTGGGGGTATTTCCACCATAGCATTAGAGCTTTCCGACTTCAAAAGAGGGCTGCTAGATCTAATCTGGAAGTTTCACGACTATCATCATGCAAACAATTATTATTTAAAGAATTAAAATTACTTACATTTGCATGCATATATATCTTATGTTAGAAATATTACTTTTTGTTAGGGAGAATTCAAAAGTATTTAAGAAAAAATAACATGTACCATAATTATGATACTAGGGGCGCAGAGACATTATGCACATCATTACATAACATCTATATTTTACGGAAATCCTGTATATGTGGGTATGCAAGTTTATAACAAGCTACCTGAACATCTTAAAAATATAACAAATATTAAATGTTTTAAAAAGCATGTAACAGTTTATAAATTTTATTGCTACAAGAATGTTTATTATATGTGTGACTTGTCTTATACCTATTTTGTATAGTCTTACGGGATAAATAAATCATTATTTTCTTTTTCGGAATATCCGATGCCGGACAGTCCTCCCGTGGCCTCCGACGCCTCACGGGAGTCGCGCCGGCGCATTAACTACAGCCACTCCCCACATCCCGCAGGGTTAGTGACTGTAGATTTTTATTTTTATTCGACATTCTTTTTTATCTCTTCATATTCTAATAATATTTCAGAATAGTTTTCACTTAGGTTTTTACTTTTCATTTGTGAATATAGGTTTTTCATGTATTTGCTTTCGGCAATAATAATTTCTTTTATCACCCATGCATTAATATTATTATTGCTATTATGATTTTGCTAATTTGGTTTTAATTTAATTGGCATAATAGGACAGCTAACATTAAAGCACCAAAGCAAACTTTCTAAAAAAATAAGAAAATGCTGTTAAAATACATAGAAAACAATTCTTCTCAACATAAAGTACTTAGTCGGTGGTTAAGTTCAATCAAGTTGTTTGGTTTAATTTGTCTTCTATTAATTTTACATTTTTCATGAGAGATTAAATTTACATTACGATCATATACTGTTAAAATATGTGTAAAATGATCTGCTATGGTAGGATCTACAGTTAATATCCTTTTGATATCAAATATTTTCTTGCAATCGCTGCTTTGTGATTGCTCTGAGAAATTGATAAATATGATCTGCATTGTATAAATTTTGTTTGCAGATTGTTTTAACCTTTAGACCTTAGGTCTTAGGCACTATCTGAAATTACCAAAAAGAGGATTATTTTAAGTGATAAAGTAAACACAAATAAGTCCTACTGAGGTAAATAGATATATTGCCATGCCAACTGTAACTGGAATGTAAATTGAAGTCGAAATTATACAACGTCTCAGAACCCCGCACACCGACATCTCTAATTTAGATTCTAATGGGTCTGTACAGTAGGAAAATAAAATAACACATTTATCTAAGAGAACAGCAGTGTATATTGAACACAAGGAGCGTTCAAAAGGATAAATATGTCTGCAACAATTATTATTACTCCATACTCGACATTATAATAATATAATTCAACCTTATTTTCTTATAAGTAACTATTACTACCATGTTTAATGTGTTTTCGCTGCTATCACCATCTGCAGTTGAATATAATAAACTCCACTATTATAAAAAAAAAACCTGGTTCACATATAGTTTTCAATCTTACTTTTTATTTAACATTAATCCTTAGATAGTTCGATAGAGGGCACCATCTTAATCAATTTTCATTATTAAAATATTCCCTATTCGATTTTAACTTGTTGTAGTGTATGTATGTGTTTTTTTTTAAAAAAGAGCACGTTAATTTTAGTACAAAGTCAATCTATTAGATACAACATTTATATATTTTACATTTACTTACTCCCCCTTTTGACTATGTTGCAAAACTTTTAATTTTGACTACCCTGGTTTTATTTATAAAAATGTAAGTATTATATAGAGTGGAATGAAAAATAATAACGCTGAAAATTTTTTGCTAATTATTATTTACTAACTTTTACAAAACATCACAGATAAGTATAACATATATCTTTCTAAACAATTATTTTCCCGGCTATTTGCCAAAACGCTGAAACTATTACAAAAAAGATAATATGCACATTATGTTCAGTACAACTGACTCAATAATGTTATTTTTAATTTCAACTATTCTGTTCAGTAAAACCAAAAATAAATAAAACAAAAGTATTCACCAGTGGAACAATCACTTTAAAAAACTTTCAAACATCCACTGACACGTGTTTCTGCTTTTAGCTTTACCAAAGTGGCTCATTGAAAGGATCCAAAGCAACTAACATTTGTAAACCCTAATGTAATAAATATTAATGGCCTCAGAGAACAGAACAATTGAAATTATATAGTGGAAATTCCCGGTAGGTGAGAATAATTTCAAAAACAAATTAGGTATCCTCTTCTTGGTAAAAGTTTAAAATATAGAGTTGAATGAAAAATAATAACGCTGAAAATTTTTTGCTAATTATTATTTACTAACTTTTACAAAACTTATCGCAGATAAGTATAACATATATTTTTTAAACAATTATTTTCTCAGCTATTTGCCAAAACGCTGAAACTTGGATTACAAAAAATATAATATCCACATTATGTTCAGTACAACTGACTCAATAATGTTATTTTTAATTTCAACTATTCTGTTTAAAGAATTCCAAAAATATTTCAATTATAACAATAAAATATCTATTACCATGACATACTTTTGTGCCTGTAGATTCTGTTCACGCAACTATAGAATTTGCTCATAAGAAGAGCATATGTAAAATTAAACGGTATAAGGTACGTAATTTTTATTAATTCTTGGAGTAGCCCTTTTCATGATAACATATATTGTCTGCACCAATATAAATATATAAAACAGATAAATCATACAAAGTAAAATGCTACATTGTCCTATATAATGGCTAACATAAATGTCCTTCTCTGTTGTCTGTTTTCATTAAGGCCTGCACTCAGACATTTTATTGGCAATAAAACAGTGAAATAAAGCAATTGTAAATATCAACAATACAAAACTGTAATTTTTATTTATAATATTTATTTAGGACAGATTATAAATTGGAGCTATCAGATTGTCTAGGTATTGTTTTAGATGCAATCTTAGAGTTTGTTTTCCTTTTAGTGATAGGTTTTATCAAATGAATCAGAATAGTGAAGAAATATCAATAAAATAAACTGTAGTTTAAACAAGTCGATTTACAGTTCACGATTTGATTCGATGGAAGGATATTTGCGTTACTTATTAAATGTGTTTCAAATATTGCAATCTTCTACGAAAACACATGGGAAAACACAGTGATACTTTTTTAAATTTCCATGTTTTAGCAGTGACCGTTACATATTGAATTTGCTATATTTACTACAGTGAAAAAAAAATATTTCCTCGTAACAGCATATCTAATTTGTTAGAAATAATTCAATTATTGCAACTTGTTACGAGACAATATTATTTATATTAAATTTGTCTCACTTCTAATAAAAATGTGGTTATTTTTTTTAATTTCAGCTCAATTCACAGATGACACTACTTAATCGGGTCCGTTGATAAAGATTATTAACCTCGCCACAGAGGGGTTTCTAAGGAAACATATAAGAATATCGTTTATTGTATAATTAATAATCATGCTTCGTAACTCGTAAAAGGGACAAAATCATATGTATGGGTCACATTAAATAAGTAGTCCGTTCCTAATACCAGTCTTATCCATTGTTTAGTGATTTTTAACTATATGGCGTATTGGGTAGTTGGTAGCCCTTGTCAATGATAGTGACATAAAGGTGCATCGAAGATATGAGGTTAAGTTAGGTTAGGTTAGGGGATTACGAGTGAGTCCTTGCGGACCCTCCACTGCGACCATTAGCAGGCCTATTGTGGATATGAGGATTCTCATAAAAAACCATTTCATTATTGTTAACTACATTATTTTACAAATTAACTGAGGTACGGGTCATTGCAACATATTTATTATTAATATTTTTATAATCATTTTTTCATTGTTTACTTCTGATGATGACTGACAAATTTATTTTTTTTACTGTAAATGTCAGTTTATTCCTGTTTGTTCTAGTGATGTATTTAACAATAATTTTTGTTAGTTACATGTGTAAAATAACATAAAAGTTAACAGTTTATTTGATATTGTGACCATCACGGATTATGATGATCACCGTTTATTAAAAGTTTGACAACAGTGTTTATTAATTAGAGACAATTTACTTTGCAGAGACTGTTGTCGGTATTGCAATATCCATCAACGATAGACGGGTATTCTAGATAAAATTATACTATTTTCCCGTTATGCAATATAAATTTTATTTATTTTCATCTCGTACAACAACATATACGTTATGTTAGGTTAAACATTGTAATTTTTATTGCTCAACAAAATTACAAGTTTCATTATTTACTTTTTCTCTCATTCGCCTATACGCTTCTCGACAATAAAATTGCTTAAAATCTATATATGAATATGTTATTTGGTGTTATGTTGGAAAAATATTAGGTTAGATTCGTTATATTTTTATTTTTCTCCCTTTTTTTTCCTTGCCTTAACACCTAACCGTCCATTATAAGTGTTAGCTTTTATATATTAAGAGTGTAAACAAATACGTAACATAAAGATAAAATAATAACGACCACACCGAACAAGGCTCACGGTTATTTTGACGTATGATTTATAGTATACATATGTCAATCAGAGCACACTATTACAGAATTATCACTTGGACATGTAATATTGCGGTACGCTTGGCGGTAACAAAAAGTTTTTTTTTTAATGTTTTATTACACTAAATTTTTTTACTTTTTTCATATCCTTTCATCCCATTTATTACATCATTTCACTCCCTCTTCCCGAAACTTTCTCATTTTTTTGTTGTCAATTTATGGATCATCCTCAAAATCTTCCTTTTTAATGCGTTCAATATACTTCCTATTATTAACCTCTTTTTTAGAAAATTTTCCAAATCGGTGGGTCCTATATGTAACAAGACCCCTAGTTTTGAAATATTTGCTATACCTTTTACTGCAATTTTTAATAGGAACTAGTGTATTTTGTAGTATTACAAATTTATGATCCTATGACAAGGGCAGGGTTTTATTACTTATACATAGCATAATATATTGTCACTGTCATGTCATATTCATAAAATAATAAATTTATAATACTCCATAATACACTAGATCCTATTAAAAATTGTTTCAAAACTAGTGTTATCACAATTGCCAATTGTACCAAACTAATGTTTTATACCTTATAGTTGTCAAAGTGTCATAAAGTTTCTTACTTTGTTTTAGTTTGTTGTTCAGATTATTGTTTTAAGGTAAAAAATAAATAATCTAAAACTTGAGGAAGCAGTTTTATATAAGATAACGTAAAACAAGTAGACATTGGTAGGGGAAGAAAGAAAACTATAAATTCTGAGCTAGATGAGAAATATTAAAGAATGACGGAGGTGACTTTGTTTATTTAATTGCCCAATATATTCCTTCAGTCTTTTTATTCTTTGTCAAATTAAATTGAGCAAGATATTCCATATTAAAATGTTCTGAGTTAACCACTCCTCCAAGAGAAAGGAAAAAGTTGGATGATAGTACCAGAAAGAGAATCACCATCAAACATCGTGTTTCTAGGCTCAGAGCAGAAACAGATAGAAAACAGATTAGTATATGTCAAAGAGAGTTCATATCGATACTGGATATATCGAAAATACGGCGCAAAGAGTGTGCAAATCGCATTTCACTACGGGTACTATGGCTAAAGAAAATAGGGAAGAAGATAGGAGATCACGAAAATATGCTCCAAAAAACGGAGGTAGTTAAAGAGTTCATACAAAATTTGCGTTCTTTAGAGTCTCATTATTGCAGAAAAGTGAATTCCTCAAAGCAGTACCTCTCCTCAGATCAAAGCTTAAGAGCATGTATAATCTGGAAAATGAGCTCATATTTTTAAATATTATATGATTTATTCAGGAACATTTTTGTTATGCATTTCAATTTAAACTTTGATACACTCGCTACAGATGCTTATTCAAATTGCATTTTTCTGAAAAAGTTATAGAAAGTTCCAATAATGAGAGAGAAAAAACAATGCTATGATAGAGAGTAGGATCATAAGATAAAAGCAAAAATTTTTTAAATATTCTTCGTACGGAGAGGGTTACCACCTCTCCGTATGAAGAATATTAGTTCACTACTAATTTACTACCAAAAAATTTAGTTTTACTTAAAGTACCAGATAAGTCAGCGTATTTTAACAGGCAGCTTTATGGAATAGTATAGAATAGAATTTATTAATGCAAAAGATCACATAAAAAACAAGTCAATAGAAAAAGAGTTTTTACAATAAAAATTACACTAAACAGAATATTATAAACTAAAAGAAAAATAGTATATTAACGAAAATAATAATAACAAAAATACAAAAAACCATAAAAAAATAACTATGAAAATACTCGTGTATAGAATAAAAAGCATTTTCTAATAAAATAATTTTAACAGTAGAGAAAAACATTTTTATATTAATATTTTTAAAATATTACGTAATTTATTGAATAATGTTGCACCTATGTAATAAGGATTTGACTTATATAACTGTAAGCTATGTAAATTATATTGTAAATTATTTTCATGTCTTGTCGGATAACTGTGAAATTCATTTTGAAAATTGAAAATGTTTATGTTTTGCTTAACAAATTTTAACATCTTTAAAATCTAAATACACGGTAATCAGAATTCTTTCTTTAATAAATTAGTGCACCGTAAAACGAGGAAAAGTAGCTTCCTTCTTGAAAAAAATTTTTTAAGGTACAACCACTTGGGACCTTCACAGCATGATAGCCTAGGTCCTTGGCCATCTGTAATGGCCAATTACAACATTTTTTTGGAGGTCAAACTTTTTTTATTACGAAGAATGTCATAAATTTGTCAAAATTAAATTTTCTTACTTTTTCACACATCCCTCATGATATCTCCGGAACCAATCGAGATAATTGTAGGTATTTTTTTTTAATTGATAAAGGAAATGTGGGCGAAGGTCACTGCTTTAATTTCGTTTTTATGGAAAATTTAATTTTTTTGTAAAACTAGATGAAACTGGAACGTTTATCTTCCTTGCTGCATTTTTTTCGGTAAGCGAAAAACTTTTTTATTTTAAGGAATTTTGTCATACCATATGTGTATGAAATAAAGTTTACACTTCAAGGAAGTTTTTAAAAAAAAATTCAGTTCTCTACGACTTATAGTTTTCGAGATTTTGTTTTTTAAAGTTACGAGTTTTTCGATCCTAGATGCGCCTCACTGCGGCGCCACTCAAGTGTGTACAGTGTAGACTATTGAATACAAGTAATCTTATATTATACATAATATATTGTCATTTAGAAACAAGCTTTTCTTTGCGTAATGTGAATGCGAATGAGTATTATTTTTATTGAGTTTTTACATATTATTTAATGCTTAACAATGGAATGTTTATTTTATGTTATCAGAATTAAAATCAGATAATACAAATCTGGTAAAATCTGTTGATACTGATGTCCTGATTTTGCTTTCACATTATTACTGTGAAACACCAGATATGTCCCATAGGAATATATTTATACAATTAGGACATAGTAAGAATATACAATTTTTGTCAATTAACAATATTGTGGCAAATTTAGGAGAGGAAATTTGCAAGAAAGTATTAACGATTCATTGCCTAACTGGTTGTGACACAACTAATGCCATGTATAAAATAGGGAAGAAAACGGCATTCTATGTTTTACATAAAAATTTAAATAATTTAAAAGATTTAGAAAACCTTCCTTTTCTGTCAGAGGATAAAGCGATGGAATTAGGGGGTAAAATATACGCTTTATTTATATAAGAATAAAAACAAAAATATAAAATCCCTGAATGAGATGGGACTTAACAACAAGTACAAATCGGCCAGCTTCTGAGCTGCCTCCTACTGACCATGCTTTTAGACAACATTTAAAAAGGTAATAATTATTTTTCTAGATCGCCCATACCTATTAAAAAAGAAACAAAACACCTACATGTAATTATTTTCTTTTTGGTATAATATAATAATAACACCACATGAAATTACAACCCTCTTTATCCCTGAAGGTCTGGAATGACCTTGTGTGGGAGAGGGCTACAGATTTAGAAACAATGGACACACACCCAATGTCCGAGTATACTACGATTAATCTCTCTCACAGAAAAAATCCCAGTTCCTCGACCGGGAATCGAACCAATTCCAATTCCAATTTAAAACATTTATTGCATATTAAAATACATCACAAAAACTTAATTAGAATGCCACACTCGGCATTGTACAAACAAAATCGAACCCCGGACCCCGAAGTTTTGAGGCAAGTACATTACCTCTAGACCACGGAGCCAGGTGTCTGTATCAATTAAAAATTTAGTATAATAGCCATATACAATACATGCAGATGGAAGATCCAACTCGATACGGTTGGATATTTGAAGAAAATGTTTGGAAGGCAACTTTTTCTAGTCAAAAATCTGTGCCCGATATTGTAAGGCAAAGTTTGTCAATAAGATGTTCCGACAGGGTCTGTAACAACAGATGTACCTGTTTTGCTCAAGGTTTGAAATGCTGCAGTGAGTGCAAATATGCAAACTGCTGCAACCAAGGAACTGTCTAGATATTTTTAGATTCCGACGTTGACGATTTTTAAAATATTTTTATAACAAGTTTTAAATTTATGTTTTAAAATAAATAATTATTTCGTATTTTTTTTAATTCAATTTTAGGTTTTAATGTATAAATATAATGGATTTTAAATAATGTGCAATGTAAATAATGATAAGTAAAACCTAAGTGCTTATGAAAATAAAATTTATATTAAAAATATGTCAAAAATAATACTTAATAGTGTGCACCCACAACACGCATAACACACTGATTAAAGCACAGTAGAACCGGGGGAGATATCCTGCCCGCAGAAACTTAATTTCAAATAACAATAACTTGAAACGTACAAGTCGTAGAGTATTGCGTTTTTTTTTAAAAAACTTCCTTGATGTGTTAATTTTATTCCCTATGCATATACTGTGGCAAAATTCCTTAAAACAAAAAAAGTTTTTCGCTTACTGAAAAAAAGTACTGCAAGAAAAATAAATGTTAAAGTATTACCTAATTTTATAAAAAACTAGGTTTTCCATAAAGACTAAATTAATTCAGTCACCTCCGCTCACGTTTCCTTTATCGATTAAAAAAAAAAAAACTTGATTATCTCAATTGGTTCCGGAGATATCGTGAGGGATGTGTGAAAAAGTACGAAAAATTAATTTTGACAGATTTATGACATTTTTCATAATAAAAAAAGTTGGACCTCCCAGAAAATGTTGTAATTTCCCATTTTAGATGGCCAAGGGCCTAATCTATTATTCTGTGAAGGTCCCATGTGGTTGTACCTTAAAAAAATTTTTTGAAACGTTTTTGTCGGTTTTTCAGTGTACTAAATGTTATTTTACATGTTTCCCTAAATTTTAATCCAAACATACAACGAATGACTCTCCCTTTTGCAATACAAATATTCTATGTGCAGCAGTTGAATTACTCCAACCGCTTACTTCGTAGTAATTACTGACTCAAAATTGGAATGGTAAAATATTTTAGAAATTTCTTTATTCGTAATTTCTTGTAACCTTTTCAACGCAAAACAATGTTTTGCCCATTTTTTGGATATGTAATCTACATGGTCTTTCCAAGTTAGAGATTGATCTATATAAATTCCTAGTAATTTAAAACTTGTCACTAGATTTACTATTTACTTTACTTAAGGAACTATATTTATAATTTGCAGAATGTGGATGAAACTATAGAATATGTGTTTTGTCTTGATTCATTATCAAAGGGTTTAACTGAAAATATTCATTTATGTATTTAATATTGTGATTTATTGGAGATGTCATTTCAAACTGATCTTTATGGTATGATAATAATGTTGTGTCGTCAGCGAACGCAATATGAAAGGTAGTTACATAGTTGTCCCATTACAGTTAATAAAAACTATAGCGGGCCTAAAACACTTCCCTGTGCAACTCCTAAATTTACTTGAATCGATCTGAATTTTGGCCAAAATGGTATACAAATTGTTTTCTATTGTTCAACAGTCGCTAAGTAAATTTTTACAATTTCCACGCAACAAGTAATTTTCAATTTTCTCCAAAAGAATTTGATGATCTACACAATCAAACGCCTTGGAAAGACCTACAGAGAAAATAGGCATCTTACTATTTTTATCTAATTGTTTATACACAGTGCCCAAAATTTTTATAAGAGCTGACGCTGTAAATTTTCTTCCCTAAAACCGTATTGATTTGGTGATAAAATGTTATTATTTTCTAGAAATAAAATAATTCTTTTGCATAAAACTTTATTTTCGAAAATACAGATAAAAAAGAAATTGGAAGATAATTAAATTGCTCTAAAATTTTCTTAGTGCAACATAAATATAATTAATTTCAAATTACGGAAAAATACTCTGTGAGTCTTAGGCTTTACCGATTTTAAATTATTATAATGTAGTCTACTTCTCCTGTTTAGATAAAAATAACTAAATATCGTCTGCAGGAAATTCAAAACAATTGCTGTCGGTTTGTTTTTAGATTGAGAAAATTTGATCATGTATCCCATAAGATAAATGAACTTGGTTGGTTACGTATAGATAACTTGTATAAATATCATATATCAGTCTTTGTCCATAATCTTCTTCATACCTCTTCACCACCCTATCTATTAAATAAATTAATTTTTCGACACAGTGCACACAATGTTAACCTAAGACATATGGATTCATTGTCCTTGCCTAAATTTCATACTTCTTTGTTTACAAGATCATTCTCGTACAATGCTGTCAACATATATAATAAATTAGACAAGGAATTCAAACTTCTTCCTATAAACAGCTTTTGCGAAAAGTTAAATTTTATCTTCTGTCTACACAGTTGCTCACTAAATTATTACTTTTATTTATATTAGGTTAATTTTTCCTATCTATATATTTCTTAAGTTTTAGTTAAATTGTATAAGATTTTTCACTATTTTTTCTAGTTTCTATCGAAGTTTATTCTAAATGTCAATTTATTGTATCGTATTTGTTTAGTTATTACTAGTTAAGGTTAAGTGGAGTAGCTATAAACTAGACTTCGCCTTATGTTTAAAATCAAAATTGTATTGTTAATGTACAATTTAAATCAATAAAGACATTATTTATTAATATTATTATTATAATTATTAATACGTTTTGGATCACCTTTTCTGAAAAAAGGAAAAATTTTTGATATCTTTAATGCGTTTGAAAAACTATCCCCATTTATATATAAATTTGCAATAAAACAAAGGTTTGTCAATGTGGAGTATAATTTTTTTTAATAATAGTGAAAAAATTGTCAGCACCGAAAGATTTGGTATCTTTTATTTCCCAAACTATGTTGATAATTTCAGTTTCGCAGATTTCATACAAGAAAATAGTTTTATATGTTAAATTAGACTGGCTAGTACCTTGTTTATTAATAGAATCAAAATTTTTAGTCGAAATAGTTGCAGGTAAATTTATAAAATATTTGTTATACTTATCGGCAATTTCCCTATTATTAATTATTTTAATGTTTTTAAGTATTAAAGTATTATTACTTTCAGCTAGTTTATTTTTAATAGTAGAGTTTATACCATCCCAAACTGTTTTTGATTATTTGTTTCCAGAGAATAATTTGTTTATTGTAGTACGTTTTCTTTGCTAATCAAAGTGTGCATCTATATATTGTTTTATACATTTTATAGTAATCCCTGTCAATTATCCCTACTGTTAACATATTGAATAACTTCTTTAATCTAATGATGATACTTTTATCCTTTTAGTAATCCAGTTTTTATTATCATTATAAAGCTGCCTGCTAAATACATATGTATAACTTTACGATGTATCATCAAAAGCTGAGCAGAATGTCCAAAATACATTCATATATGCATGAACTGAAGTATAATATACCAAAAAATCCAATGAAATTGCTTCCGCTGTTTACCATAGACTGAATAATACGACTGTGATAATATACACACAATTAGATTAATATCAGATGGCTTTGGAGGCCAAAATAAAAACAGATCAATTATTTTCATGTTTTGTAAGTGATTTTACTTTACTCCTAAGAATATTAAAAATATAATTTTGGTTTTCCAATTTTCCGACATTCGTATATACCTCCTAATAGGGTATTTGACTGAATAGAGAAAATTATTAGGAAAAATGAATAAATTATTCATCCAGAACACTATTTAGCAATTTTTTATAAACATGGGACTTATCCAGTGAAATTGGTGTAAAAGATTGGAAAACGCCTGCCACAAATTGTCTGAAAAATCCTGCTTCCAATTTGCCAAGTCAAAGAGAATAATATTTTCCAAATCAACTGCCAATAATAATAATAATAATAATAATGGATTTATTGCCCAACAGAATACTCCAGTTACAGGACAATTCTACGAGATATAATATATAAAATACAAATTATAAATATACAAAAACAAAAAAAATAATAATAATAAAGAAATAAAGTAAAGTACTTACATCCTACAAAATGCAACTTGTCAATAACAAAATATAAAGGACAAAAAACAGTTAATTGTAAAGATTCAGTTATTTAACCTACAGTAACTTAAAATTAAAATTAATTTAAAATTACGGGTATAAAATTAAATTTGGGTTACATATCTCTAATGGATAGTTTTATGGTCTTGGAATAATTATTTGAAGAAAGACTAAATATGTCACAATGTCCACCAAGGGAATTATACATTTCCATCATAGAATAAATAGGCGATTTAGCCAGAATATTTGTTCGCTTTAGTGGTAGTGCGAAGGTCGATGTTTGACGGGAGCCTAAACGTGGAATTCTGAAATTTATTTGGGAGAGAAGTTCGGGGCTGTCTATTATATTATTGATAAGTTTGTAAATATACATTAAATTTGACATAGTTCTTCTACATTCTAGTGAGTCCATATTAAATCTTAATAACATTAAATAATTCGGATATCCCTGTTCGGGGTACTGGTGATCTACTTTAAATGATAAGTATTTTAAAAACTTCCGTTGAACAGATTCTAGTGATTGTGAGTGTACCTCATAAATAGGATTCCATATCTCAGAACCATACTCCAACTTAGAACGCACAAAACAAAAATATAGTGTTTTTAATGCTTGCGCATTAGTAAAATTTTTTGAATTTCTTATTACAAAGCCAAGTATTTTTAACGCAGATTTTGCTATTGAATTAATGTGTCCTGCGAATTCTAATCTGGAATCGAACAGTATACCCAAATCTTTAATATTTTCACACCGCGATAGAGTGATGCTGTTAAAACTATACGAATATTCCACTGAATTAACCTTTCGTGTATAAGTCATAACTTTACATTTTGAAATATTCATATGTAACTTATTTACTAGGCACCAGTTCTCAATGACATTTATTTGTTCCTGCAATCTTGTACAATCGTCTACTGTAGCAACTTCACTAAATAATTTTAGATCATCCGCAAAGAGAAGTTTGTTGCAGTTCAATGCGTCACATAAATCATTGATAAATATTGAGAATAGGAGCGGACCTAAATTCGATCCCTGAGGTACGCCACAGGTTGCAACATATGTGTTTGACTTGAAACCATTATACTGAACATATTGTAATCTGTCTTGTAAGTAGGATTCAAAAAATTTAACAAGTATATGACTAAAACCACAGTTATTCAGTTTGCTAATTAAAAGTCTATGATCGATGCGATCAAAGGCCTTTGAGAAGTCGGTGTATACCACATCTACTTGCCCTCGTTTGTCTAGAACATTTGAAATAAATTGGGTTAGACAAGCTAGATTTGATATTGTAGAGCGATTTTCCATAAAGCCATGCTGACAGGTCGAAATTACGTTTTTTATAGCGGGATATATTACGTTGTACACCGAGACCTCAAAAACCTTTGCAAAATTGGGCAGAATAGAAATACCTCTGTAGTTATGAATATCACTTATGTCACCACTTTTATGTATGGGACAAACTCTAGCCAGTTTCCAGCATTCAGGGAATTTAGATGTTCTTAACGACAGATTGAATAAAATTAACAGCGGAACAATAAGTACATTAGAGCAGTCCTTTATCAGGAAGCTGGGAATCTGGTTATGGCCAGAGGTCATTTTATTGTTTAACTTTTTAATGGCTTTAGATATGTCAACTTCTGACAGTTGTATAAGATTAATGCACGGATAGTTAGATGTATTATTGATAGGTAATAATTCGTTTGATGGCCTTAAATATACACTATTAAAGTAGTTACTAAATCCCCTCACAATGCTTTGAGGATTGTCATGAATTATACCATTATTGTGCATTTTACCCGGTATCCTCGTTTGGCCTTTCTTATTATGTATATAGGACCAAAATTGTTTGGGATCACCTGTTAAATCAGTTTCTACCGTACGTATGTATAATTTATATGCTTCAGAAATTTGTGATTTCACCAGTGCCCTAATGCGCTTAAAATCTCCAGAGTCAGTATCTTTATGGGATTTATTATACTTTTTACGATACTTATTTTTCAGTTTTATATTCTTTATTATTTCCGGTGTGTACCATATAGGGTATTTGCGTTTCTTATTTGTAAAAGTAGGAACATGCAAGTCAAATATTGAATTGAGTTTTTCATAAAAACGTTCACTAGCCACATTGACGTCCGTAAATTTTTTTAGAAAGTTCCAATCAGTATCAAGTAGTGAATTATACAGTGCGTGATAATTGGCTTTTTTGAAGTTATAACTTTTATTATTTATATTAGTAGGAAATTTAGGGTGGTTAATAATTTTTGGTAAGATGGAAATTTTTAAAAAATAATATTCTTATTAGAGGAGAACCTAATTATAACGATGACTACGGCATTGCAAAAAGTGTTTTAAAAGAAGGCACAAAATGTGGATCCATCGTCCAGTCATTCCGAACGAAGTGGTTTCTAAAGAAAAAAATGTGTATATCAACAAGTTACTCATAAAATATTTCGAGGACTGGAGAAATTTACCATTATTAAAATTTTATAAAGATATTATCCCTTTTGGAATAGTTGATGTACCACCTTCTGAGGGAGAAAATAAGGAAGATGATATTCCTTTGAAAGACTTAAAAACACCAGGTAATTGAAGATAAATCATTGTTTTTAATCTCGTTAGTTTTTTCTTCTATACTTTGTTTTTAAGTTTTTTATAATACAGTTGCTAGCATCTTAGCAAAATATTTTTAAAATCATAGTTTTATTACATAATTATCTTTATTCTCTCCACCTTGTTCCGAAACTTATTCCATGACCACTTTTCCATAATCAGACCTGTTCAATGCACTGTTTCAAAATCAGTCTTATCCGTTTTATTTTAATCAAATTAGACTAATCGTTATTGAATTATGTTTTTGTTTATATTTACTCCATTCATATTAGAACCAAAATAGTCGAATAGGAAAAAAAAATTATAAAGTTTTGCCCCTTGGGGATTATACGCATCAAGTGGATAGTTTTCAAAATCAGAAGAGTTCCAAAGTAGAAAGTGATTACTTCATCCTCAAAAACCGTCCCAAATACACCCTGTCGTAGTTTTCGGCGTTTTTCTCAGAAACCGTTCGCCCACAAAAAATTGTATACTTATAAAAAATATTCCCTAAAATTTGCTACAAAAAATGTTTTATTACTGAAGCCGATAAATATAAAGAATTTCGAGCAATTACTGATTGATATGAGCTTAGACTAATAAACTGACTGTGTGGTCATAATACAACGGTATTGAATATTATCTGACAATTTCTCTTGATATTAGTTTTTAAAAGAAATAAGTAGTACATAAGAAGTTTCAAAAATTCTAAAAGAGTTTTGAAAAATACCCTAAGTGACTTATTTTACCTTATCACATATTTTTAAATGCGTGTAATAAAATCTTTCACATTTTTATCTGGTACTTGGAATGGTTATTTAATAGGCTAGTGAGTTATGTTACATATGTCACGCAAGAAAATTTTACCCAATTTTGTTAAGTGACATATGTAATAATTCACATGTCTAATACAACATTTTATCCATCACTTTCATATAAATGCTTTTTCAGTGCCAAACAATAAAATTATTAAAATGTGATGACTTAAATTTTTTGTTCATTGTCAAAATCTACAGTGTTTCTCAAAAATATAAAATATAAGTAGTTTACTACTAAGTAGGTTCTGAATGGATATGCTGAGAAAGCTGTAGTTGTTATGCATTTTGTTTGTAATCAGGGGTTTGTTTAATAAAAATTGTGAAAGGTATAGTATGAAAATTCCAGCAGATATTTTACAAGAAGCCAAAGAAGCTAGAGCCAATTTAATTCCATAAAAGTCCAGAATGACCTATAACAAAGAATATCTACAATTAGAAAATTGGAGGACAAAAAGGACAAGTGCTATAAAGTGCTCCTAGCATTTTCTATATTTGGGTAAAAAAATTGCACCTTCTTCTATGTGGACTAAATATTCTATAAATAAGGCGACTTTAAAAGTATACAGGAACTTTGATATAACAAGGTATAGAAAACATGTGGCATACTTAAAAACCGATCAAAAAATTTCAAACCCAAATATATTGAAAAATATTTGTTGGGGCCCCTGACAATGAGCATCTTATGTCAAAGGTAGCTGCTTACTATGATATTCTTGCTTTTATGTATTTAATTGTTTGAGTTTTTTAGGTTGCATTGATACTGTAAGTTTGCGGTGCCGGCCGTTGCAGTAAACTGACCTACTTACGCGTCGAAGATATAAAATATAAAGGACAATATCTACATATATCCATACCCGATACTAAGACGAATAAATCAAGAAGTTTCGAAGTTTAAATGAAGGATTTTCAGTAAACCCACTTGATTAGGAAATATGTCTTTAAGACCACAAAATGTGTGTCACAAAGATTTTTTGTAAATTTTCAAAGGGGAAGGGCACTGTTCAATGCGTTGGAATAAATAAGCTTTCAAAAATTCCAAGACTTGGAGCTAATTATTTGCAATCGCCAGATACAGATTCATATACTGGCCATAGCATATGCCGTTCCACGGCGACTCTTTTGGCCAATACTGGGGGTGACATTACCACCCTTAAACGTCACGGCGGGTGGAGGTCATCTGCAAACAAGATTGTTATCGCTAAAAAAATACAGAGATAGCAGTGCAACGAGCAGGCGACATATCTCTACTAATACAAAGAAAAATTGTGTGCAGCAGAGCAGTTTTCTTTGCGAAAAATCAAATATGATGAAAATAAATGTTAACATAAATATAAATAAATAAATAAGTGTTAGTGGATTCTATGTTTTCTTAATTTTCCGTATATTAAAGACAATTAATAAACTGTTTGAAATTTTCTTACATTAAACTTACTTTTTAGTGACTAAACCACTTTAGCTTACTTCATACTTTTAAAATCTCATGAATAAAAACCACTTTATATGAGTGTTGGTTCAAAAAAAAATTCGGTTGAATAAAGATGTAGCTCTACTTCAAGGGTGGTGTGGAAATGAGCTCCAACTTCAAAAGGCACCATAGTGCAAAAAAGGTTTAAAACAATGCAAAACAAATGTCCCAGAAGCATAGGTTTTATCAAATATGTCGCTTTATTATTTATGTCACGTTTATTACGATTATAAATTTACGTTTCATCAAGATAATACGAAACGCGTGTCGAGTTTCATGTAGCCCCATTCTTCAATCGCCCATTGCTCGAAATTCATTGCATTTATTAAATAGCGCAAATTTTATAAGGAATATTTTCTGTAAGTATAAAATTTTTTGTTGGGCCAACGGTTTCTGAAAAAAACGCCGAAAACTACGACAGGGATTTTTTTTTTATTTTATTTTTTTTTTTTTTTATTTTTTTTTTTTTTTTATTTTTTTTTTTTTTTTTATTTTAAATTTTTTATTTATTTTTTTTTTTTTTTTTTTTTATAATTTTTATATTATATATTAAATAAAAATAATTAAAAAACAAGAATTTATTAAATTTTTTTTAATTTATATATTTTATTTAAAATATTTTTTATATTTTAATTAACCCCAAATTGGAGTATTTCCCGCACATATATGATTGATAAAATCGTTCTCTATTTATTTCCCACTTATTTGTCTTTTTACTATATTTTAAATATGGAAGTTGTTATCCCTTAAAAAAAAAATTTTGAAATTATAAATATTTAAATTAAAATTTTTTTAAATTTAATTAAAGAGTAAATTTATTTTATATTTTAAATATTAATTATTAATATATTATAAATGTTTTTGGATTAAACCATTTTTAATTTTTTTTTTTTTTATTTTATTTTTTAATTTATAAGTAGATTTTATTAGAGTAGTAAATTATATAAATATTTTGAATTTATTTATTTATTTAATATTGGTTGTTAATAATTGGTTAAAAAAATTTTTATTGAATTGTATTCTTGAATAGTTAATAGACGAGTTTAATTATATTGTTTAATTAAAATTTTAAAATTAATTAAATTATAAAATTATTTTTTATAAAGTATTAAAGAGAAATAAAAAAATAAAAGTTATATATTAATAATAATATGGGAATTAAATTGAGAATATTTATATTAAAAAAAAGTTATATCGTAAAATGGATTTAATTTTAAATAATAAAAATCCCCATATTAATTTTATATATAAATAACAAAAATAAAATAAATTAAAATATTATTAAAATAAAAAGTTAGATAAAATTAAAAAAAAAAATCCCTCCTAATATGTGTTATAAAAGAAATGAGAGGTTATGATCATATGAGATAAATAGTCAATTGGGTTATAAAATAGGAGGAGGGGAATTGAACGTGTATTCCCTCCTTAGTCCAGACCGTCCCCACTCTCCCCTACATTTGGGTTGGTTTTTGTGGATGAAGCGACCACTGTCTACTTTGGAACAATTTTTGATTTTGAAAACTATCCACTTGACGCGTATAATCTCCAAGCGGCAAAATTATATAAATTTTTTTCCTAATTATGCTAATATGAATGGACTAATTGTCATGTTAGAAACTGTGAGACAAATAGTACATGATGACTCTTCTGAAATAAGCCTTTTATTTTGTAGTCTGTATAGTATTGTTGATTTTCTCAGAAATAACCTCGAATGGATAAGACTGGTATTGAAAGAGTAGTCCATCTCTTATTATTATAATTTCCCGACGCCGCACAGTGGGCCAGAATTAATTTTTAGTAGGACAAAACCAAAATTTGTAATAATTAATTTTGGGAAAAACTACTTTATTAGTATCTACAAAAATGATCAATGCATAATGACATTAATATGAAAATTCTTAAAAACAAATAAGTTAGGAATAGTGAACAAGTAAAGAACACTATTAATAATGTGCGACCATCATTTATCATCATTTGCTTTTGTATTGTACTGAAGTGGTAATATGTCCTCGATTGTTCTTAAGGCTGTAAAATCTTTCTTGTAGGAATCTTTTTGTTAAAGGTATGCTACTTTTTCCTTTTTTATTTCACATATTTTAATACATTTATTTTTGATATTATCTTATTTAAAATATTAACAAAAAAAGTGCCGTTTTTAACACGCTTTTATTAGTTTCACTTGTATGTTTATTTGTTTGCTTGTTTGTTTGTAACCGACTCTTTGAACTCGATTTTGACCAACTTTAAACAGACAGATTTAATTGAAACTTTGTACACTTACGAAGAACCGGTAACAATACAATAATTTGATAAGTTTATATCATTATCCTGATCAGGATCGCCAGTCCTTTCCTCACGTATCCCTGCGTGAAAGCAAAGGCTTAATATGTAAGTAGATTCCATAATTGTTAATTAGCTCGGTGGTCGAGTGGGTTAAGGCAGTCGACGCGAAACGACAGACTCCTCCGGCGTGAGTTCGAACCCCACAGCTGAAATAAAAAAATATTCTTTTTTTCAGAAATATCTGTTGGATCGTAATATGTTATAATATCAGCATCAATAAGCAATATAAATATAGTTTAAAACAACTAAAATACACGCTTTCATAGCACATCAAACTAAAAAGTTAAAAATAAATATAGTTTAAAAAAAACTAAAAACACGCTTTTAAAGCACATCAAACTAAAAAGTGAAAAATAATTATTAATATAAACTGAAAACAATAATGAACGAAAAATACTAGTATTATTGTGAAAAAAGCGTGGGGCGCTTTGTGCCATATTTTTCGTATATCGAGCAACCCACGCCTTTTTCACAATAATACTAGTATTTTTCGTTCATTATTGTTTTCAGTTTATATTAATAATTATTTTTCACTTTTTAGTTTGATGTGCTTTAAAAGCGTGTTTTTAAGTTTTTTTAAACTATATTTATTTAAATTACATATTTACTTAGATTTTTTAAAAAATGCATGAAGTTACACACTGTAATTTAAAGTTATTAAGGGAGCTTATACAATAACTGTTAATAAAATGTAGTACCCATTAGGGATATATAGGGATAACTTGTTTTTATTTGAGCTTTATTTTGCCTCGAGTTTTAGCATATTGTTCTATTTACAGAGACAATGTCTATTACCAGAAGAAAGTTATTAGAGTTTTTAAAGGTCAATTTGGTATAAATATAGTTAGCTAATTCTGAATTTAACTGCACAATCCGGGTCATGAGATTGCCCTTGTCTTTTAAAAATTCAAATAACTCTCTTCTGGTAACAGATATTGTCTCTGTAAATAGAACAATATGCTAACACTCAAGGCAAAAGGAAAGCTGAAATAGAAACAAGTTATTCCTATATGTCCCTAATGGGCACTACCGGGCACTAACAATTATTATATAAACTTCTTTAAAAACTTCAAATTATAGTGTGCAAATGCGTGCAATTTTTATGAACCTAAGTAAATATGTAATTTAAAAATAACGGCACTTTTTTTGTTAATATTTTGAATAAGGTTATATCAAAAATAACTGTATTAAAAAAATGTTAAATAAAAAGGGAAAAAAGTAGCATACGTTTAACAAAAATGTTCTACAGGAAAGATTTCACACCCTCAAAAACAATCGAGAACACAACACCACTTCTGTACACTACAAAAGCAACTGATAAACTGAAAATTGTCGCGCATTATTAGTGTTCTTTACTTGATCACTATTCCTCAACCATAAGAGTGTTTTAAAATATTGTATTATTTGTAGTTTTCTGATGATGGTTTAATAAACCGAAACGTTCGATAAAAATTTCTTGTATTTGTGACTGAAATCCTCAAAAAACGGTATTTATTACTGTTATCATATTAGGTTTGAAAAATAATTATTTCGTTATTTTTTTCTAAAAATCTATATACAGGGTGTTAACGATCTTGGGAGTCTTAATATAACAAATCATATAGTGCATAAAAAACTTTAAAAATAGAAGATAATAACTGAAGCTATAAGTATTACGTACGGCTGGATTGAATTCAATACGTTAACGGCATTCAAACAATTTTGTGTATTATTTAAAATATTTATTTCTGCCATTTCAAAGGAACTTTTAGCAAAGGAAATTTTTAACAATCGATTCCGTTTACCAAGACCTACCTCCAATTAAAAATAAATTCGTAAACACCCTGTATAACCGCAACCAGTTAAATTTTTAACCTACTCTGTTTAACGGGACCTAGTAACATGTCTTTAAAATTTTGAGAGACCTGCAAAAGCTGGAAAAGGTTAAAATGGAAAATTTGTTGTATTTTATCTACGAACAAGACAGAAGGGAACAAATGAAAGTAGAATACTATATATACATTTATTATAAGTTGTAACTAATAATAACATACAATTTGCTTTCTCATATTTAAAGACAATATTATTTAATACCTATCTCGGTACCTTGTACGTGTTGGTATCATATCAATGTAATTAAAATGTTTGTAGCCAAAATTCTCGAATTCATCATAGGCATTTAAGACACACAACAAATGCCTTTGAACTCCCTGACCAGGCAATTTTAAATTATTTCGATCGTCGAAGGAAGCAGTTCTGTAATGGACAAAGGACTCCTTTCACACCAAAAAATGTAAAGGTACATTGAGTTAGTTTTATTAGAAATATATTTTGTTATTTACATTTACGTTTTGAAGGTATTGGCATCTTTTCTTTGGAAGAGTTTCGTACCTACTGGTTTTTACACAGAATTATTTATTTGGTTAAGTCAGCCATCTATGAGTACGTGTATAAATCAAGTTGTTACAGCAATAAATATTCACCTTTTAAATGAATGAATAGTTTTTCACAACACCTCTGAAAAGAAATGTTATAAAAAACGTAAGAACGTAAGTTTTTAAGTTTTTATGTATTATTTCTATAACACATATCAACAACATAATTATTTTAGATTCCAAGAAAAAATATAACTCCTGGGGTGATTGGGACTATTGATTGGATCCTTATCGCCATTAAAACTCCACCAGCTGATGATCTTGAATTTCCAGCAAGAATATACTTTAACCGCAAGAAACATGCAAATATTAATACACTAGCTTGCGTTCATTATTACCCTCAAAAAAAGTTGTGGTTAATAATGTACAAAAAAAATTTTTTCAGAAATGCTTCGAATGCACTCGTCGATATTATCTTAAAAAACGAATATAATATGAAACAAATACGTTAAAATTAGCCCTCCAATAAATTAGATATTTCTCTAAAAATGTATAAAAGTAATATCGGAGAAGGCTTTAAGACCAGAACACGAGTATCTAGTGTATGGATTTAGATCGACTGGGATTTTCCCAGTTGACTTTCACAAATTTCCAAAATTGCAGATTCGAGAAAATAAAGAAAACCTTGATTTATCTGTGCTACAAACACCAGATGACAGATCTAGTCCAAGCAGAGATCAAATAATCCAAGAGCCAGCAGATAATATGGAGCTATTTCAATGACGCAAGCTATTAGACATTTTTTATTTATATAAAAAATGCATTTTGAGTTCCTCGAGTGCAATTTTGCAACTATACCCTCTTCTCCCTTAAATGACAAAATAATGATGTTCTTTCTAAAATACTGTTTCGCTTTCTAAACACAAAACTGAAATGAAATCTAACAATTCTAACCTTAAACACAACATGTAATTAGTTTTATTCATATCGACGCTGTTACGACAAAAAAGCGTAAGCGACAATAATTAGGAATTGAGATTATTGTGGAAAACATATCGTAAGAGTGTAACGGTTCCACGTTTATTTCACGTTACAAGGTTTAATAAATATCAAATTATAAAATGCTTCCTCAATCTGATTAAAAACCGTGCTATTTTTACCAATATTTTGAACTGAACTACAACAATCCTACGGCGTTTATACGCATAGAATTAGCGATTTCGTCCTATTCCCGATTTCAATGACCGTTGGTCTTTTCCTTTCTTTGTTAAAAATAAGTTCGTATAATTTCTACTAAAGGGTTAAGGTCAACAACTGTATGTTGCATTTAATAAGGATAGTAAGCCAATTTTTTGGGTTGTTTGAGCCAGTGTTGTCACCCGGATATATCCGATGGTCGACACAGGTCTCGAGAAAGGAGTGAGAAGAGGCTTTTTTCTCTTTCATTTCTACTTTCTTCTTAGAATATCGTATGCATATTAGCGTGTTAAATTAAGTCATAAATAATTTTAAGTGATCGTCTTGGACGAATTTGAAAGTTCAATTTAACTCACAATAAAGAGATATAAAATCTATTTATATCAACAAGGTTTTTTTAGGTATAATTTTTTTTGTACAGTTTTTAGGCACAGTCATTTTTACTTCCTCAAACCTCAAAGTGAGGAAGTTATGTATTCTTGAAAAAAATTTTGAAAATTTTTATTGCATTTCTGGACGAGTCTCGACGAATTATGACGATACATAAAATTTCAGACAGAAAAAATTTTCTGTCTGTGTGTCTGTGTTCGCGATAACAGTACAGTTTTTGAGATAAAGCTTTCCAATTTGGTACACACATTCTAGAGGTCAAGGAAGAGATTGAGGTCGTTGATAAGCAAAATCGGTCTAAAAAAAATATTAGTGACATTCCACCAATGTGACTTTTTTGAAACGGCAAAATTAGACTTTTTTGAAACGTCAAAAAATGTGACTTTTCTGAAACGTCAAAAATTACTTTTTATTACAAACTCCACCACACGTCAAGTATTACTACGGTGAGGAAGTTCTGATCCCCAAGTAATTGGCAGCAGTTTTTAGATACGCTTTCTAGATACAGTTTCAAAATGTAGATTTAACCCTTAAAATACAAGTTTATAATTAAATTTCTTAACTTCTCCCATTTCGAAATTTTGTATTCTTTTAAGCATTTTATTGTACGTTGCAGAGTACATTTTTTATGGACATTCCTTTTAATTTTGATATAGATTAGAAATAGAAGAAAAATTTCTATGGATTCCTGTAACGAGGATAAATGTACCTGTAAATGTCACGTCTAAAAAATTCGTATATATGGGATATTTTTGCATATGGTAATTTTATCCAATCCGGGATGGTGATTTTTATCGTTATTTTACAAACGTGTAAAATCTAATATGAAAGATATCAGAGAGCCGGGAGTGTATTTGGAACTAAGGTTCCTTTTTATGAACATTGAACAACTCTGTTGGTAACGTAATGGCTATGGAACGTAATTTATGGAAAATTCACAGGCTTACAAAAAAAAATGTTCTGTCCTAGAGATCAGACCCAACTTTTCCCATATATTTTGATGCGCTAAAACCGAATTTAGCAAAAAAAAGAATTTTTCGACGCGTCGATTTTTCCCTCAATGTTTCGAAGGACAGAATTCATGGAACTGGACGTAATTTTTTTTATACAGGATTGCTTTCTAAAGAATGACGTGGTGGAGCTAAACCGAGCAAAGTTTATATTGAAAGAAGAAAAATCGTTAAAAAAACTTCATTAAAAAGCTTCAATGTTCCGAGATACACTACTGTAGAGAGAAAGGTATACGCCAATATTTACCATGAGATTTATCCATCAAGAAACTTTTTGTTATATACAACAACCAAATAACCAATGAAGCGTTAAAAGTAAAGAAAACCTTCTTCGGAAGTATTTCATATTATAACATTGGTTTTGGTGCACCAGCTATAGATACATGTTCAAGATAGATATTTCAGGAACAAAAACACGGGAAAGAGATAAGGACAGACGTGTAACACTTACACTCACAAATATAAAAAGAAGGTACACAAGCTAAAAAGTAAGATATTCTTTAAAAATTACGTGAAGAAGTTCCGAAGATGACCACGTTTTCATTTGACTGTCAACAAAATTTAGTAAACCCAAAAATTCGAGATCAAGTTGTATACTACAGTCATCAGCTTCATACATACAACTTTACAGCAGTAAAGAGTTCTCCACGTATAAAACTAACGAAAGGAAACATATTAATATAAATTTGGGTCAGATGAGATTTCTTCTGTGATTTTTCACATATTATCCTCAACCGATTTGTCTTCATATACCTAAATAAAGTTTTGTTATGATAGCTGTGGAGAGCAAAACTGCATTTCGATCACGGTTGACATGTGTGTATACTTTTTGGCAAATGTGTTCCTCCGAATATTAAATGCATTGAATTGGTACTCTCTATAAGAGGGCATTCGTTGTTACTCACTGATAGGGTACTTGGGGTTATAGAAAGAAAACAAAAAAAAATGTTATAACTAATGACAATATTGAACTGTTTCGTAAACATGGAACCGTAACACGATTAAAAGATTGCGAAGTGAAGAAATGAAAGAAGCTGCTAAAACATATTTGAAGCGAAATAGAGACTCGCACTTCAAATTTTTCACAGCTAAGAGATTTTTCATTAAAAGAGAAGTACTCAATAAATCAAAAAGTAAAGTCATAATGGTAACTGATGAAGAAAACTATACTATAATAGGTTTGAGAGAGGCCAAGTTCATTTTCAAACGCGGATAACAATGTGCACATTTGCAGGTTTGTGATGTGCAAAAGCTTGCAGGGTTAGAGGTCGCAGCTCTTGGTACCTACTTTGCATTTCGCTATGAGTCATTAATACATCAATGATATCTGTCGGGTAGTATCACTGACCACCAGAGGGATACACTTATCACTCACTATGTATGTCTTGCTTAGTCTGATTTAGGCTAGCCTGGTTTGCTATTATTATTTGTCTTTACCATTACTTATGGCATACTGACGAGAACATAACAAGTTCGAAACCGGTCTGTGTCTAGATAGGAATTAAATGATTTTAGCTACTAAACAAGACCTGCAGGTTTAATTCACTGCAGGTGGGGGTTTTTGTCCGCTGAGTAGTTGTTTTCTATAAGGAACAATCTGTGTAATAAGGTGTTTCATGTAAGGTATTAAAATAACCGTGAAAATTACTACTATTTTCAAAAATGTTAAAGCATTTTTTATGAATTTTTTCAGATAGGGGGGAAACAGCAGTTATTTTCAAATCTACTTTCACACACTTGGAGGCAGGAGGAGTTTAGAGAATATCTTTATTATTAAATTTTCCTCGTATGTATATAATTCCGAGAAATATGTCATAACAATGTTGTTCACAAAACTATTAAATAAAATGCTAGGAGTGCTAGCAACATAAGATAAGAAAAAAATATATAATACGGTTTATATAAAAGTGGATAGCACGCAAACAAATACTGTTATTTAAGATATTATGATGAATAAAGAATGGAGGAAAATATTTATTTTATTAGATATCACGCGCATTTAAATTTACTGGCAGTGTAGGTAATTGTCAAAAATATTAGTTTTCTTGCTCATTTGCTCTAACTTTGTTTGGACAATAAATTCAAAATGTCATCACATAACCGCAATTTAAAAGTATAATTGCCGTAAATATAATTCACAAAAAAATCAATTGAACTTCTTATCTAAACATTTATATAAGTACCATATGCTACTCCTCTTTTTTATCTTCATATTTGTAAAACATATATCTGTATATAATATAATGCAAAGAAAATAATAAAACATAAGAGTTAAGTTCATTTCTCATTGCAAAACGGAAAAGTTTATGTCAAAACGTGATGAACTAACTGTTCAATCGATTCCCACATGATTTAGCAGAGTCATCATACTAATTGTCCCTGATGGACCTTATATATTTTTTAAATATTGGAAGGCAGGGACTGATCAATATTGTGGGCGCCGGCCGCGCCGATTTGATTTGTTGAAAATAACAAGAATTAAGCCAAACATAAAAATTGTAAACCAGAAATAACAAGCATGTTTATCGAATTCTAAATAGACTTCACGTATCAGGTGTTCGAAAAATATCGGTACAGGGTTATTCATTATAAATTCCACCCCTTATCATCGTTATTATTGCCTATAGAAAAAAAAGTTTTAAATAAAAATTGTGTAGTTATGACTGAATTTTGTTAAAATGCTATCAAAAAAATTATATTTTTTTTAATGGGATACTCTGTATATTATTAAATTTTTGGAATGATCCTTTGTTCCTGATTTCAAAAATATACCATATGTTACCCCTACTATATACCGTTTTTGAGTTATTAAACGGTGAATATCTTAGTTAAACTAGTTACTGTAAATATGAAAAAGTTAACATTATTAAAGTGAGCTATGAAAATAACTACTATGTTTGAAAAGTGATATTTCTTTAATGAAATAATCAAAATGGTTTACAGTGAGGAAGAAAAAACCAAATATTTATACAAAATAGATAACAAAGATTTATTTAGGAAATTTAAATATAAATAAATGATCTCATAAAAGATGTTCGATGTGTCCACCATTATTGTCAATGCATAATTAATAACTTCTTCTTATATTTATAATTGCACCGGAAATGGCTTCATTATTTACATTCAGATTGTTTATTTCAAGTCGAATCCTGTCTAATGACTTGAATACTATTATTATTATTATTATTATTGACAACGTCTTTCAGAAATCCTCAAAAACATGAATCCATAGGAGTGAAACCCGGACTGTTAGGTGGCCATTTAATAGGTCCATTATTTCCTATCCATATTGGGAACACATTACTCAAATGATCTCGAACGGATAGGACACTATGCAGAGTTGCCCCATCCTGCATCCAAATCATATCAACAATTTCGGTTTTCGGAAAATTCTGCAAAAAAAATATTTTCTGCTTCTGGGATAATTATTTCCAGACAGGTAACTCCTGTTAAAGTATAATCATAAAATATAGGCCCAACAATTTTGTTTCTGAAAATTACACACCAAACGCTAACAGTTTTTCTTCCTGATTTTCTTATTTGTTTTATCAATCTTTTTCTGTTGTGCTTATTTTCCCACGACCTTCGATTTTTTCGTATTAAAAGCTCCTGCCGTAGAAAAGGATGATTCATTAGTCCACAATATTTTAGTAAAAAAAGTCTGGATCTTCATCCAACTTTTGAATCATCTGGCGGCAAAAGTCCAGCCTTTTCCTTTTTGAGCCTCCGTTAAAACTTGTACGGGTAAAATTTTATATGGTCTGTAGCTGTTACTTTTAAACGTATGTTGGATTTTGAAATAACTTTTACCTAATTGATCGACTGCATTATTTATACTACATTTAGAATTTTCTAAAAAATAATACAATGTTTCAAAAAAGTCTATTCGCGAATAAATTTTGATGGGCTTACCTTTGAAATGAAGCAGTATATCTAGCTGTTCTTCCTGGTTTGCTTGAACTACACGCTTTTTTCTACTAATACTGGAGGTATTATTCACTTTTCGGTTAATATTTTTGAACGTATTTTCTGATGGTGTTGGACGATTTGGATACAACACCTTATATGCTCTTTTTTGCAGTACGTTTATTTTTATTTTGTATATAACAAGTAAATATTTGGACTTTTTCTTCCTCACTGTAAACCATTTTAATTATTTCATTAAAAAAATGTCACTTATCAAATATATAGTTGTCATTTTTATAGCTAATTTTAATAATGTTAACTTTTCCATATTTAGAGTAACTAGTTTAACTAAGATATTCGACGTTTAATAACTCAAAAACCGTAGATGCTAGGGGTAACATATAGTACATTTTTGAAATCAGGAACAAAGGATCATACCAAAAGTTTAATAATATACAGGGTATCCCATTTAAAAAAAATATTTTTTCTGTATCCCCTGAAATATGTACGCCACTGTACTTTTGATAGCATTCTAACAAAATTCAGTCATAACCACACAACTTTTATTTAAAACTTTTTTTCTATAGGCAATAATAACGATGATAAGGGGTGTGTAATTTATAATGAATAACCCTGTACAAATTTAAGAGAGAAATCTACCCAAGACAAAAAAAAAGGTACTGGGGGCACGAAATCCCTTCCTAAAGGGATTGCAGTCCTTGAAATGGTTCACTGAAAAATGATTTTATACCAACATTCCTAGATGAATAAATTGAAATAAAATTGTAGTCTGACTTATGTATGTTCTCGTGAACTTGGAAAGATTAATGCAAACCAACTACTATTAAGTATGAAATTATCCTGTTGAAAAAAAGGGTTGTTTTTCTGTTTTTTTTGCAGCAAATAGTAACGAATTATTAAAACTCAGAAAAAAGATACCTAGAAACAAGGTCACATCATATTGACGTAACTTTGTGGTTATTTTTAGACGTAGGTAACCAAATCGGATGACGTAAAAGATGTCTAATGTACTTTAATATGACGTCAAATGACGTCCGGTTGGTAACCAAGGTATGATTATCTTGATGACGCCATCGATACGTCAAGGTCACTTTTAAATTACATAAAATATATTTTTCTGCATTTAGCAGTTGAGTCAGCTGAATACACCCAGTGATGTCTTATGAGGACACACAAGTCAGGACATGAAAATTATATTTTAATAAGAAATAAGAAACTTTATTGGAGGACCAAATGTTCACGCCAGATTAATTCACCAAGATATCTTTGGGGAAATTTTGCTCGTTACAATAAATCTTGAGATGAAATCTTACCGGAGCGGAGTTCAAATTTAATTAATCCCTCAAATTTAAAAAAGTTATTTCATAAAAAAGTCTCACCGGGAACTCCTCACGATGTGGTTTTCAATTTATTCCTTAAATGTGTTTTATTAGGAGAATTAAATTTCGGTAAATAGAAGGGAACATATTTTATTTCAAAAAACCATGCAAAGCCTGCGAAATATTTACAATTTTTAATGGTTTAAAATAATTTTCTATTGCTAATTACTCTATTTTATACCGATGTTATCTTATTTGCATTTATGTATAATTATTAATAAAAGACATATTATTTAGGTATTTAGCATAAGAATCTAACATAATTTTAATACTTAATACAATAAATTCCCTAGTTTTTTCTATGTATAATAAACTACACTGAACTGAATCTGCGGTTGGCTGCTTATGAAACATTATTAAAATTATTAAAAATAAAGAAACTTTTTGCTTTTAAATGTTTCAAAAATATTTTATTAAAACTCTACACGTGTTTCGGCTTTTTAGGCCTTTTTCAGGAGTACAGATGATACTGTATCATCTGTACTCTTGAGAAACGCCTAAAAAGCCGAAACACGTGTAGAGTTTTAGTAAAATATTTTTGAAACATTTAAAAGCAAAAAGTTTCTTTATTTTTAATAAGTATAATAAAATATCAATTTCTTTTCAAATATAAGATATATGTCATACGAATGTGTTTTGTTTTTAAACGTCAAAGTCATAATTAGAGTTAGGATATCGGCGGGTCATTCCAGTATTGTTTGCAGGAACCTTGATAAAAAATGCAAGTTTAGTTCATTTGAATTAGATTACATTGTATACATTTTTATATAATTACATAAAAACTAATTCGTTTATGCATTTGCATTATTCATGTAGTTTAAAAAATATGTCTATGTATTTATAAGAATCAGGTCGATTATAAATCAAATTTAAGAGTCTTATATACCCTATTAAATCATAATTCTCGAATATCTCGTTTAAAACTTATCCGATTTGAGTGCGATTTTTACAAGATTTTTCAAAAATATGTATAAAATGTCGCTATTTTTTTTAGAGCCGTAAAAAATTTTCGCATGCATTTTAAATATTTTGTATCCAAATTTTTTAACATTCCGACATTAGTCACTGTTTGTAACGTTTATATTCATGTGACCCAACTCTTGGATTAGTTGAAAATAAATTTATTAGAAAACTAAAAACTGATATCTGTATTCCGATAATAGCTGCCTCTGCATGATATTTCGGAAACACGGATACTTGCATACACTCGAGGGGGAATCGGGCAGTTAGGAATCACGTTGCGATTTGCGTAAACAACAGTGGCGTGTGTATTCTAGAGATATCTCAAATTTACTTATTTGTTATAAAGTGGGTACACTTTGAACTCAATAAAAACTGGTACACTTTCTTTTAGCTATGTAATTCATTCGTTCTTTGATTGATATTAATAATCTTACAAATGTCAGTTTGACGTTAATCAGTGCGTCATTATTAAAAAGTTCGACATCTAACAGATATTCAAAATTTCGAATTGTTTCTAAAAATTGAAGATGGTTGGTCCATAAGAAGACTGTTGCTGAATACAATGTGAGTACAACCACGATAATGAGTGTTAAAATAATGAGAAACCAACCAAACGGTATCCCGTAAAGTTGGTTCGGTAGGCCCAGAAAGAGCAATAACAAGAAGGAAAATCTTATAATACCTAATAGAAAACCTTTTGCAGACTGCAGGAAATGCAATTTCAGAGAGAAATTTCCTGCTTCGGTATCTACTGCTTGCAGAAGAATAAAACTTCAAAGCGACTTGAAGAGTTGTTCAGCGGCTAAAAAATACAAACTTTCAGAAGAAAAGAAGCAGGGTAGGATTATTTTTGCACTCAACTATATAATCAATGATGAAAACTTCGGGGACCAGTTGTCTTTTCTGACGAAAAGGTTTTTAAATCCTGTAACGATGGACATGTTCGCGTATATAGGCCTCCTTCCACTAGATACGACGAAAAATATACTTTCGATCCACAAATATTAGGAAGGTTTTCAGTCAATGTCTGGGCTTGGATGAGCCTAAATGGGTTAGGTGTATGTTGGAACAGTGGTAGTCATCTCAATTCCATTAAATATATTGAAATATTAGACAATATTATGTTGCCGTCAGTAATAGAGGTGTTTCCGGAAAATAATTTTATTTTCCAACAAGACAACTGCTCCATACATACGGCCTATCGGGTCAGGGCAATGGTTTCTTAATAAAAACATAGAGTTGTTACCGTGGCCATCTAAAAGTCGGATTTAAATCCAATTGAAAATGTATGGGGACTAATGGTAAACATATAAGAAAATTAAATAACCATCCAAATAATGCCCAAGAATTGGAAGGGATAATTGAAGACGCTTGCGAGAACTTGTCGCAAGAAGTTGACCTTGCAAGAAATCTGATTTTGTCCATGCCTGCAAGACTTAGGCAGTTTTAGTCGCTAATAGAGCAATGACAAAATATTAGTTAATTCTGTATTACGTAATTGAAGTTCGTTTATTTTATTTTTTTATTGTATTTTTATGTTCAGTTTGCATTGTTTACATTTTTTTTAATCTCAAGTGGTATTTTTGTGTTCTTATTTTAAAATAGAATTATCATTATTCAGTTAGTATTTTAATTACAACCATTAGTAGAATTATCCGTAACAAATATTATTTTTTTAAACAATAATATGGCAGGCTTGAAAATGTTTTGAAAAACTTATTTTCTAATTATTTTTTAAAATTCCATTTGAATAAGAGAAAGGTTTAATAAGTTTAAAAACACAAAGAAAACCGATCTCCTCCAAAAACCCAGGTCCGGGGTAAATCACTTCTTTTCCACCCCCTCTCGACATGCCTGGCCAGCCCTATTTACAGACATATGCACACAACTAAACTATTAAGATTTTCGATTACAAGAGATGTACCAGTTTTTTTTTTAAATCATGTGTACACCTAAGTAGACGTGTTATTGAAAGTAATTATTAGTGCAGTGAAAGAACAATGGGAAAAATAAAACATATCATAAGCGTAAATACCCTAGCAGAAAACCAAAAATCGAACATTAGCTCAAAAGAGAAAATATAAAAAGTAATACTAGTAAAATTGAATTTTTTCGTAAATTAATAAAAGTAATAATTTTCTTTTATTTCCGGTAATTTCTGTAGAGAGACTAATATAAATGAAATTTTTCCCATTTTGTCTTCTCTAAATATTGATATGGAGAATGAAAGGCTCAATGAAAGGTGAATATGATAATTTTTATTTTTGGTTTATTTTAAGCGCAGTAACCTCATGTACAGGGTGATCATTTTAAGTGCAAGTGATTTTTCTTGCTGTATTTTTAACCTAGGAAAAAACTTCAAAAATTATACTTATGTGCTTTTTTCTAAGGAATCCGAAAATTAAAAACAATTGAATGTCGAATAAAAAGAAAACGCCGAAAAACTGAAAAATAAAAAATTACACCCCGCATTAATATGCGGAAATGGACATATGACATTCCGAATACTGATTAAATATGCGCGTCACATACATATCTTTTACTTCCGGTTTGACCGGAAATTGCCTTAATTTTTTTATTCTAAATGATATATCCTGTATATTCGGCTCAATTTAAAAAATTTCTTTCTGAATTCAGGAATATATGTAACATCATCATAATCTTTCATATTTGATAAAAATATTGGAGTTTAAATTTAAAATAACACAAATGTATTTTTCATATTATTTCATCGCCTTTTCCATTCTGAGTTGAATGATATGACACACATTGATACTTCCATTTTATAGGAAAAATTTTTAAAATAATACTATGCATTAATAAGAAACGGTAAAATGGAAATTTTTTTGTAGATTAATGATTTAATTGTTTTGTTGTTTAGTTCTTTAGCTATTTTTAAACAAAGTAAATAAAATAATTTCGGGTTTTTTTATTGTTTTTACATATTAATTGCAGGACAAGGACGCATGAAGGGTAAGGTTAGCTACTGCTTAGGCTTATAAGCTTGACGCAATACAACTTTTTCGTCGGTTTATGTCGTACGAAACCTCTAGTACTCCGCCTCTGATAATTCAACATCTCCCGATCTGAAATGTTCCACTATGCCGTTCTGTAACTAGAACATCGGCCACCTTCGACATTCGCCGCGATAATTTCGGTTTGGCTGTATATATGCACCGTGGCCTGCGCGGGGTGTGGTAAAATCGAGACTATATTTCACTTGCATCTGATATAGACTCTTAATAACATAAAACTGTCATCATAACATAAAACTGTTTACGAATTATACAGTAGCATAGACATTCGAATATCCTCTAAAAAATCATATATCTACCTAATACAAATTGTGAATTGGCATATGCATTATTATTGAAGTCAGAATCTTACGCAATATTTCTTCGCAGGTGCTGCGCTGCGTACATATGTATGTGATATTTTCACAAATTTCTAATTAATACGTCACCACCTCTACAGCCTATACTGACAAGATGGGGCACTTGGCTGAACGCAGCATCGTATTAGTATAGTAACTTTGTCGATACAATGAGTCGTACTATAATTGGTTGGATGCTGAAGTAGCCGTTGCTATTGTAAATGCCCAGGAAGCTATTTTCGATCCCAGTGTCCAAAAAGATTTTCATAAGTCCCCATCGTTATAGAACAACTTGAACATCGACCAAAAACAAGAAAATTTACCATAATCGATTCAATAAATGTAGTGTTTGAGCTTCAACAATATATGTATTAATTATCTGGAGACAAACAAAAAAACTATCAAGTCTTTACACAACAGTTTTGGTTTTGTTATAGTTCACCGAATAGTAGACCTACTACAGGGCAACGAAATAAATTGTTTAGGGCCTCAAATAAATATGGCATTTTTACTAATGTTCCCCTATTTTAAAAATGCTCCAATAGTATCTGTCTAGATAGAACGCCGTTTTCAACATATAAATGGATTTTTGCCGACAGGCGGCAAATTTTAACAGCAAAACATATTGTGTAACAACTGTTATGATATACTTCGCTTGTAAGGAATAATACCGCAGCAATAACTGTAAATAAGTGTGCAGTGCAGTGAAAAAAAATTATTGGTGTAAACTGCTAGTGCCAACTTTCACTTTACAACTTCCACTAGTCATTTTTAGAATCTCTACAATACAAGGTAAGTCACTGAAAAATATTAGTTTGTACTAATAGTTTAAAAAATAATTGATTTTAATTGGTTATATAAATTAATAACAAATATTCCCTTTCGCTGACCCTGTTGCTGACGTCATGACTCGCCAATATCCGAACCCTCACAATATAATGTAAGCGAAAGTATTGTCTTTATGTAATTTTTGTAAGTCCTTCTTGTAGATTTACAAAAAGAATGAAAGAACTTATAAAACTTCTCAGAGGACTCGTGATTTATAATCGGAGTGGAAGATTTATTTTTTAAAAATGTAGATTTCTGGTATGTTAATATATTTTTTAATAATTTATCGTCCATTATTTTTTGCTTTAAAGTACTATGAATTCTACCAATTAAACGCACAACTCTCCAAATTTAGCTTTGCCGGTGGTACACTAAACTTATAATAATTAGTAGTTGGACAGAGCTCATACTACTTAAATATTTTGAGGTGGTAACTTGGGTAGTCTCGAGAAAAGTTGCTTAAATTGGTGTAGTATATTAAACAACGACAATAGATTGTTAAAACACTCAGAACCTAGACGTAACACTTTGACGTAAACATAACTACAGACGATACGGTCGTGGTTTAAAGTTGAGTTAAAACATCGTTTGGAACGTAACGTAAACACACAGGAAGTTCGTTTAACTTAACCTCACTTTTTCGGATATTTATTAAAATTTTATTTAGAAAATAAAAAGGTGCATACTTATGGAAGAAATTATGATCTTAGCAGCTTTAAATGGAGATAGGTGTGATGATGTATGTTATCATCGTCACAGTGAAAAAGTGTTCTTACATATTCTTAAAGATGATGAATATTTAGGATATGGGGTGACTCTCTATGGCCAATTTAATTTGGATAATTTATTTAAAACAGAATCGAAAAATCTATTTCGTTTTCACAGAAATGGTAGTTTAAAATACCGGAGAAAATTACAACACATGATTGAACATCAGTTTCTGATAATTAGTGATAAGTGCAGTAATTGGGTGTTCCCAAGCCTGCATCTTTGCTATATGTACATTCACGCATGGTTATAGTTGACGTAGTATACACGTACGAAAAATTGACACCACGTTTCGTAGCTGCTATTCACTACGATTACGCTTACGTTCTTGGCGTTACTTTAAGGGCACCTTCACACGAGACACCGAACACCGGACACCGGTGTTCGACACCGGTGGCTCATTCTAGCCGATCGTACAAATAAATGCATGTTTACACACGGACCACATGTATGGGACACTCGGTGTCCGACACAGAAATGGTGTCTCGGCTCCGCCACAATTTAAAACACAGACATTCATTCGCCTTCTCCGTCTTTTTCTTATTAACAAGAGACCGAGCAAACTTAATGTTTCGTTGTCTAGTGCATCCATAATAAAACTAAAATCCTTTTGGCACGACTATAGTACGTCCGAATTCTTCAGCGAACACTGGTGTCGGTGTCCAGTGTCTCGTGGAAAAGATCTCGACCACCGGTGTCGAACACCGGTGTCCGGTGTTCGGTGTCTCGTGTGAAGGTGCCCTAAGTGTGTTATTAACTGGTCAATAATTTCAGAAGTGAATTAATATTCGAATGTAGTTTAGAACCATTACCTATTTGTTGTTCAATTAGAAGCCAGGGTATTATTGGTCTGATATGTGTGAATTGACTTGAGCGCAAATTTATCGGGAGCTGCTTCATAGTGATATGATATAAATCATTCAGTAATACAGAACATTTTCACACCACACACCTCATAAATTAGATATTTAACAAGATAGTGCGATATATTTGTTAGATACAGTATCAACAGTTTAAATGACGTGTAAGTCGGTGTATAGCCATGGTATCCATCTTACTTTTATAAGTCTATAGAGGTATTTAAAAATCCGCCCAGCATAGAAAAGTTAAGTATAAAAATCAAAAGAGCAATTCACGACATAAAAGAATATTAATAATTCCAAAAGCTCATTGATATTAAAAGTGTTCATGTAGCAACATTTATAACTAGGACAATTTCTAAATTTTCTAAAGCTTTCAATCTTCAATAGGCAAGATGCATGCATTTTAGAAATGCATTAATTTATTTTACTTTAACGATATGTATTATATACGGTGAGAATATATTAGAAAAAAAATTAAATTTCGTCTTATAAATAATTCAATTTAAAATTTAAAGTTTTATGCAAGCAAAACCACGTTATCGTGAATGCTATAATATTGACCTGACGTCATACCGCAAAACTTTGGCTCTGACAGTCTACCTGAATGCATTAAATTGCAAGTTTACGACTGTTAAATTTAGCGTTTATTTATGATTTACGTAAAAATCATTAATATATTAATTTAAGTGATAAAAATGACGGCCAGTGGCTTTGTGCAATATCAGGTCAACAATTTACCGAAAATCGACGTGTACATGATGAGCACTGAGTAGTTCTTTGTTAATAATACTGATTTTGTTTTTTATCAGTACTGAAATTAGGGGCACAAAAACAACAAGGTGTATGTCATTCATTATTCGTAACAATGCATTTGTTTAGGCCCACTTTTATCATTTTTTTGTAATAAGATATCCACATTCACAAACATTTTTAGGTACCTAACCTCAAAATACATAAACAAACATCTATGCAATATGTTAATATTAACTATTATTTTTTGTCTTAGAATATTTCATTAAATTTTATATAATAATTTAATTACACAAGTAGTAAATATCTGTTGGAAATAATAGTAATAAACGCTGATGAAAATGACGTATTTATAATCACTCCTTACATTATGTGATACAGAGAAAATCATATCAAAACATTGGTTTTAATGAGTAAACTTACATTAAAATGATCCTGCCAGATATATAGTCCTGTAGATTCCAATAATTTCACGATTCGGTCATCGCGTTTCATAGAAATGCACCTTTTATTACTAATTTTAGAAACAAAATTAACTTTTCTAGGTTTTTATTTGTATTTGTACATTTAGATATAATACAGTATTTATTATTCCTTTTCTTTTCTCTATCCATGGTAAAACATAAAAATAACATCGTATTTTAATTTGTAAACACAAATTGCGAGTATAACAGTATTCACTTGTAGTAAACTTGCCGTCTGACGTCACACCGCACCTGGCGGGAGATATGCATCGTTCAAACGTGTTAAATTCGCGGCCTAAGTTAATATTTTTTTATAGCTTTAATCCCCACAAAAATAAATAAATAAATATATGAAAAGACATATTTTTTAGCGGTCTATCCATCTACGATGTCAAGAAAATCTATGCATCTTGCCTATTGTGTACAGTAAGACAAGCGTGAGCTAATAATTACATTATACACGGTGTCCCAAAAGTAAACGGCCATACGACAGCCACGGATAGGAAATATAATTTCGAGCAAAACATGTCTAATGAACTAGTGTCGGGAAGTACTTCCTAAGGGTGCTATAGCCCTTCAAAGATGTTCGTATGTTGTTGCCGATACAAGTCTTATTTGTCCATGACAGTATATAGCATTAGGATTAGAAATTGATTATCCAAATATCAAAATACACATTTGTGAATAGGGAGTACGTCGACATGCATTTTATTTATGTTTTTTGCAATGGAAACGCGAGACGTGCGGTAGCTGAATATCGGCACCACTAAACAGAGAAGTTCTTCACCGTACTATTTTTGAAGGAATCCACCAATATTTGTTGGGAAATGTAGCAAAATTTAATTTCCCATTCGTGGCTGTCATATGACCGTTTACTTTTGGGACTCCCTGTATATATAAAATACAATTTAAAAATAAATTTGTTAATGCCGAAAGGGATAATTAAAGGCAGCTGCAGTCATACAAAACATTGATATTTAACTATCCTTAGGGCCCGCTTTAAAGGCGAACAACCCGGACCCCAGTCGGGGGCGGCGAACCTGAGGGCGGAATTTTCGCCCCCCGAATGTGAACCAAATATTGATAAATTAATTATTCTCAATTGATATAAATTTTATACTACTTCTTGATTTTTTTCTTAACTAAAATTAAGTACTATGTAATTTACATTTGATCTTTGTGGTTTGTGTTTTAAAGCTAGAAAAATATTTAAACACCTTTATAAAAAAAAACATACTTATTTTTGAAATAAAACAAGACGTATAGTTAAAAGACGCGTATGACCCTGCATGAACTATGTACGTATATAGTTACTTGTTTAAAACAGGAACGGCAAGACAAAACATGCATTGACATATTTTCGCGCCTTATTATATAAAGAATCATCTAAGAGCAATTGTGTTATTATTGCAAATGCGCCGGTGCCGGGATAACATATCCTTAAAGTAATTTTATGAATATTAAAAATATTTAACAGTTTAGTTCGGGATAGTGACTAGAAGGTACCCTGGCTAGCACTAGTAGCACTCTACCTCTTAAACTGACCCCACCCTACCACCCACGGAATGCACTGTACAAACTTTAGGTATAGATCCAGCATTGTGGCCCAGACTTTTAGGAGATGCCGAAAGAAGTTTTTTAGTACGACAAGGTCCACCTAAACCATTGTTTAATTACAAATTTCTTTATGATGACACTGGTCGAAAATTTAGCGCAAATTACTATTCTCGAATTTTAAGAAATGAAACGTAAGTTATAAGAGACTGGCTAGTGTACTCCACTTTAAAAAATGGCATATATTGCTTTTGCTGCAAAATTTACGGCCGTGTGTCAAGTTCCCTTTTCAAAAGCAAGTTTTAAAAGCTGGAGGCACATCATTGAAACTTTAAAGGATCACGAAATTTCTAAAAATCATATTCAGGCTCAAAAAATCCTGACTAGAACTCAGTCAAAGGTTAAAGTGTTGTACAATTATAGATGCAGTTGCCCAAAGAGTTATTAACGTTGAAACGAATCACTGGTACGAGGTACTTCTAAGTATTGTAGCAATTATTAAAATGCTCGGGAAAAGTTATTTAGCTTTTCAATGTACAAGCGATAAGCTGTTTGAGCATAACAACGGCAACTTTTTAAAAATAATTGAATTGCTATATGAATTTGACCCATCATGGTGGAACACATGCATAGAGTGCTTAAAAAAGAGAAAATCAAAGCTCACTATCTTGGAAAAAATATTCAAAACGAGATAATAGACTTGCTTCACGAAAGTGTAAAATCGCATATTGCTGAAATAAAAAAAGGGAAATACTATTCCATAATATTAGATTGCACTCCTGACTTTAGTAAGGTGGAGCAAATGACCATGATAATTAGATATGTTTCCGTCAATAACTCTAATTCTGATTCAAACGATGTCGAAATAAAAATCTACGAAAGCTTTTTAGGTTTCTTAAAAGATCTACAGGAAGACAACTATATGAAAATACAATTGAAGAGCTTCATGAAATGGGGCTTGATGTGCAAGATATAAGAGGGATATGATAACGGGGCTAACATGAGGGGCAACAATGCAAGAGTGCAATCTAGAATTAGGAATTTAAATCCACAGGCATTCTACGTTTGTGTAGTAGCCACTCGCTCAATCTAGTGGTAAATGATATTACAAAAACATCCTTGGAAGCAGCCAATTTTTTTAATATAGTCCAAAAAAATATATTTACCTTTCTCTTCTACTTTTCGATGCGCAATATTTTTAAAATATGTCCTAGGTTTAACATTAAAACTCGATGGGAAAGCAGGATAGAAGCTTTAACGCCCTTAAGATATCAACTTGGGGAAATATACGACGCTTTGCTAAGCATTTATGAAAACCAAGACATCGATGTCTCAATAAGAGACGAAGCCTCGGGTATGCTAAGTTGCATTTAACAATTAAAATTTTTATGTTGAATAGTCATATGGTATAAAATTTTAAACTGTATTAATCCCATAAGCAAGCTTGTGGAAAGAAAAGATTTTGATTTGAAAAAGCACTTGATCTTTTAGAGAACTGCAAAAATTTCTTTAAAAATCTTCGATCAGATAAGTCTTTCAATGAAATTATTGTTGACGCAAGAGAATTGGCTGATGAAATTAACATTGGAGCCAATTATTTTGAATCAACAACGCCGCGACACCGCGTAAGAAGAAAAAAGACCAACTTTTCATATGTGGCAAGGGACGAAACAATCGAAGATCCCAAAGAAAGATACAAAATAGATTTTTTTCTTCTATACTATTGATCAAGCATTAAACGCACTAGATATTCGATTTGAACAATTGAATCACCACAGTAACCATTTTTAATCTCTATATAATATATATGATTTGAAAACCATGCCTAAAGAGATGCTGATAAAGATTTGCAAAGATTTGGAAAATATTTTGTCTGATGGTGAAACAACTGAATTTAACGGTCTAAAATTAGTACAGGAAATTTCTGCAGTTTGTGCACTTTTGGGCAAAAAAAGAAAGTCCAAGTGATGTTCTTAAAATAATAACAATGCTAAATTTTGCTCCAAATTTTAATATTGCCTTAACAATACTACTGAGTATTCCAATATCAGTAGCAAGTGGAGAAAGAATTTTTTCCAAATTAAGATTAATCGAAACCTTTTTACGCTCAGCTACCACGCAAAATAGACTAAACGGCTTGACCATTTTAGCAATTGAACATGAAATTGCTGATCAAATAAACTTACAACAGGTAATAAAAAAATTTGCAAAATTAAAAGTGAGAAAAAAATCTTCTGATTATAACTCAAACAATGTATTACTGTGGTTGAATGTATCTATATACATTTTGTTTTCTATTTAGGTTTTAGGTATAAGTGAGAAAAAAATCTAAATCGTAATAGCGGTAAAATTGCACCCTGTATGTTTAAAACTAAGTAAATATTTTTAAAATATAACAACTAGTACTGCAACTCTATTTTAATTTAATTTATACTGTTTTGTACCAAATGTTAAGTTTTAATACTTGTTTCTTTTAAATATACATTTTTATTGCAAATTAAAACCATCTTTTATTAAGAAAAAATGACTTTAAAAGGGGTGGCAATTTCTTTTTTTGTCCGGGGCGGCGTAAACGCCAGAGCGGTCTTTGACTATCCTATTCCATTTCAAATTTAAGGCACTACGCCATTTTAAGTTATTTCAAGGACTAGTTATACGAATGTTATTCAGGCAAAGTCAGCTAAACTTTGTTTAAAATTCTAGAAGGATTGTTGGAAGTTTGATTTGTTCTGGCCGCCCTTTTCGTATTGTTTCAACAAAATTAAATTATATAACCAAAGCAAAGTTCTCAAATAAATACTCCGGCTTAAAAAACTCTCAGACAATGAAAATATATAAAACACATAAATCGTTGAAAAAGAAAGCACAAAAACAAATCAATAAGGAAAAACTGATTACCATATAGCAGAAAAAAATGCAGAACATAAAAGTAAATAATTATGGAACATTAAAGTAAATAGAAATATCTTTATTAATGAAAAGATTTCTGGTCGGCTGAAAATTGCAAATAATCTGCTTAATACTTCGCAAATACAGTCAGTGATCTTATAATAAATGCCCAAATAAATGTAATAGGTTTACTGAATTGGTCAGATTAATAAAAAATGCTCCCTATTTAACCAAAATTATAATTATGTCAATATGGATGGATACATTTCCCAGTAAACTAAAATTTTAAAAACAATACCTATGTTTAAGAAAGAGGACGCAGAACATAAAAAACTATCGTTCAATGGCGACAATAGGTGCGTTCTTTCTACCACCAATCTCAGCTAATCTAAGTTTTACGATTACAGTGCATAAAAGCCTTAATTTCATTTGATGTAGCCTCTGTAACCGTAAAACAACTTAGATTAATTGTGATTGGTGGTAGAAAAAACACACCCATTAAGTGTAATCTCATTATTCATAGACAGAGATGTATATAATCGAACATATTGTATCTAACTAAATAAATATAACAGTGAATGACTGTCAGCATGAATTTGGAGTTCAGTACTCCAATCAAACTGATTATACATTACAGAAATGTTCTTAGATCTATAAAACTAGATGCTTTGGGTATAAGAGAATTATTTAATTATTAAGGGGCCTAGTCGGGAAAAAGCTTCGGATAGCTGTGTCACTCTCTAGAAAGTTTTTATACATGCGCCGCTGAATAATTTTGCTCTTGACTATACCTTTACTAGACGTTTTATTCATCGACTTCATTGAGGTGCGATTTCCGATAGAGGTAACACTTCCTTCCTCCATTTGTAGTGACAAAGATACTTATTCAGAAAATTCATTTTAACCAAATAGTACGGAATAAAAGTTTGAAACTTGCTGAGCATAATTATGAAGATTCATTCTAGAAGACATGTATGAATTTTACCGATTGATATCATAATTCAGGAGCTAATCACGTCCAAATTTCACTTATATTTACAGTATAAAATTTCCCTACATAAAGTGAAAATTAATTAAAACAGATATACATGTACCCTCTAGTACACTTTCAACTACTGATCCTCCAAATTTGATGTAATTTGACCAAACCGTATGGAAGAAATAAATTTTGAAAAATTACCTTACAAACACTGGTTCGATTAGCCCTCTTAATGTACAATATTCTATTAAAAAACAAATATAAGATTTGGATTGGAAGACATGAGAGCGTAAGGTGACTGTCAAAAATTCATGACTTTTTTATGGGGACATTTAGAAAATGAATAAAAGATGAATTTTTAAAACCCCCAAATGAAATATATGTCTTTTTTAAGCTTATATACGCCTCTTTAACTTTTTTCAGAATTATATAAGTCTCATGTGTTTTATTGTATCCTGAAGTATGGCAGATTACTTTCATATACTGCTGAGGTAGAGAAGACGCCTTATTTTCAAATATGTCTAAATATACAGGGTGTCTTAACAGCATTATGATAGAATATCTGCTACCTTGATATAAATTAGGAGAATCGGTGGGAGCAAACAATTTATTGCCTGCGGACATTGAAATATGTACAGGTTGTCGCGTTTAAATGTGATATAAACCTGCAACTCCTTCATTTTATGGCCGATTTAAAAAAAAATTTTAGAATGTAGGGTAACAAAAACTCTGACTACGTGTGATACTGCTTTTTTTTTATTAGTGTAATACACGGTCAACTGGGATGCGTTTTTTAACGTCAAAAACGATGAATTGCTATTAGCGATTTTTTTGTTCAAGAAATTGATCACATATTCTTATTCAGCATCCCTCAAAACGTCTTATCACCAAATTTCATCAAATTTGGATCATCATCAGGCGAGCACTCCATATTTTAGTTTATAATCCATATTTTACTATTAATAATAAAATTATAAAACAATTTGTTTGAGTTTTTACTGCACAAAAAACGTTTTTTCTTTAAATCGGGCCAAAAATAAAGTTACAGGCATGTAACATAGAGTGCTAGAGTGATGATCCAAATTTGACATGTTGAGGGATCTGATTAAGAATATTTAATCAATTTTTTGAAAGAAAAATAGCAATTAGCAATTTTTGACGTTAAAAGACGCATCCCACTTGGCCGTGTATTGCACTCATAAAATAAGCAGTATCACACGTAGGTAGAGTTTCTGTTACCCTACACTCTAATTTTTTTAAATCGGCCAAAAAATAAAGCAGTTAGAGGCTTGTATCACATTTAAGCGCGACAACCAATATATTTAATACTTAGACATGACAGATTTCAAAATTTTTATGTAACATATTATTACAGAATTATAGTATTATTATATTATAAGACCCTATAATGGTCAAATATTGTACAACGTTTTATGTTATCCTGAAGTTCCTTTCATCCAAAAGAGAGAGAATAAACTAATAAATTTTGTTAATTCGTATCACAACTATTAGTATAGACGAAAATCTCGTTGCATTTTTGAAAAGCAACTGGGATTTCATAGCGACGGGTAACAAATCTTATTAACTGAAGTCAGTGAGATATTGTCAGAAAATATTTTATATAGGGATATATAAATATTTTATACTCGTTTTCAACTTAAATTAAACATTTCATCTAGGTGTTATGAAACCTCATGTAGTCTGTCTGGTGGTAATTAGAAACTTTAGTTTACCTATATAAGATATTTCCTGTCAGAATAAAAAATGCTTGTCGGTGGAGTTTTGTGGGGGTCGGCGTACCAGGCATGAACTCTGATATCGCTGATTTTCACAAAACTTCTACATATGTTATTGGGCAAGAGAAAAATAGGAGGTGCCCCCTACCCGAAGCGTGTGGAATAGCGTGGCTCCGGATTGGTGAGATACGGGTACTAGAGTTAACAATATGTTAAAAAATAGAAAAACGGGGATCATCTCGTTGGAGAGAAGAAAAAAAGCGAGTCAGTTAGGTTTTGGCGGGCTCTCCGAAAGGAAAGTTAGTTGGGTTTTTGCGGGCTCTCCGAAAGGAAGCCAGTTGAGTTTTTGCGGGCTCTCCGAAAGGAAGGGCAGTTACGGTCGAGACTACCCGGAAGGAAAGTACTTTGTTAAAGAACATAGTGAGGGTTGACTACCCGGAAGGGAAGGATTTTGGTATTATTTGTCGAGGCCGGTTCATTTATTGATTCGGGCACCGGTTAGCGGAAGAAGAGAAAAGACCCGAAAGGGCGAAGATTTGTAGTGAGGGTGCAGAGTGCAAAGTTCCGAAAGAGTGGATACCCGGGTTGTATCAAGGTGCCACCAAGTTGGACAACCAGCAGCCGCCGCCCAGAGATGGATGCCGTAGGGAAAATTATGTAAGTAAAGTGTTTTAGTTGTCCTTCATTAACCCTACGTGCGACGTATCGTCAATTAGAAATTATTTTCGTTTTATCTCTTTATTGATTAAATATATTTTTGTCAAAATTCTTAATTAGTTGGTTTTCATTTTGGAACCCACACCCTTTGTTCGAAGAAAGAAACCTCTCGTCCCTTAACAACAGGGTTGTGCACCCAAGCGAGCACCACGCAAAGTGGGCCGCCCCCCTAGGCACGACAAATGGTGGAGGCGCCGACACCTAGATGAAATGTTTAATTTAAGTTGAAAACGAGTATAAAATATTTATATATCCCGATATAAAATATTTTCTGACAATATTATTATTGTTAAATTGAAAACCGTTTTTGCCCTTAAAAATGGATATTCCGTGTGAAATCTTAGAAGAAGCTGAGGAAACCAGTGGGTCATTAATCCTATCAGCGATATGAAAAAGAACTTACCACTTTTAGTGAATGACGTATAAGGAAGAGAGTACGCGATATGGCCTTGAATAAGCTTGTTGTTCTTGCCTACATTTTGGCTTTATCTAAAACTTTCAAAGCATCAAGTTTATGGACAAAGTTTTCAATTGAATCGGTCATTTTAAAAACAGCACGAGTCCATATTTGTCAAAAGTGACTTTTTTGTTACGAATCGATACTTCTAGTGTAGACGTACATTATAAGTGAAAACGATACTAGTCCCACAATTCGTTACTAAGTTATCAGACCAAAAAATTTACGATCTATGCTAAAACAGCTGAAGTCCTGGACTCGTGATGTTTTTGCTCGGAGCGCTACAATTTGCCGCCATATAGGTGGGGATGAGATATAATGGCATAACCCTGCTTGCTTACTTATTTAGTTCTTAACAGTTGTTATTGTTATTTATCTGCGTTAAGGTGTTTGTCGAAAATGTCTAGTTCGAACGAAAGTGAAAATGATGTTTTTCCTATAAAAAAGAGAAGACGAAACAATGAGACTTATAAGAGAAATGTAACACGAAATGCAAAAAGAGAAAGGTATTGAGCACTTCAACTATAAGGAAAATATCGTCCCAGAAAGGAGTACAGGATCTAACTGCAAGTAAGTTTTGTTTGCTTATAAGTAGGCTCTTTTTCTTATTCACAGTCTTAAATAAAATTTTTTAATTGCAGTTGTAAAAAAGCATGCTTTGATAATTTTTGCTTAGATCTTACTTTTTGTATTAATAAAATGAATGGGTTCCTCACTAAAAATGAACAGGACATCTTTGTGCAACAACTCATGAAGAAAATGGCTGTCAAAAGGCATAGACCTCATAAAGACGGGGCAAACTTGAAAGATTTCACTTTCAAGTATTTTATTATGACTTCTGAAAAGAAGTGGGAGGTGTGCAAAAGAGCTTTTACGTCAATATATGGGATATCAGATGGTCGTGCCAGGCGAAATTTAATTTTTTTACGACATTCGCTCACTCCTCATGATAAGCGTGGTCAGCATCCTAAAGCCAACACTAAACCACCTGTCATTCTGAAAAAAATTCATGACCACATACTCTCATTTCTTGGGAAACAAACCCATTATTCAGGAAAAAGTCTTCACTATCTGGATGCGCGATTGGATGTAAAAACCATGTATAACCTTTTTAAAACTATTTTAAAGAAAATTTTTCTCTGCCATTTGGAAGGCCTCAAGTTGACACATGCATCATCTGTGAAGAACTAACAATGATAATAAAAATTCCAAGCCTATGACAGAATACTATAATAAGTGCAGGGGCCGAATTAGTAGTTCATAAGAGACGAGCAAAAAAGTTCCATAATAAAATATCTTCTACTATAGACTTTTGCAACTCGTGATGATGTAACAGCCCTAACCTTTGATTTCATGCAGAATTTGTCCTTGCCGCAAATTCCAATTCAAGACATATTCTACTACTCTAGGTGAATTGCTTTGGAATAAAAAATGTAACAACTAATCAATCTGTATTTTATGTTTATCATGAGAGTCAAGCGAAAAAAAGTGCCAATCAAGTTCGTTCGATGTTACTTCATTACATAGAAACCTTCCTAGATGAAGGAACTGTTTTCGTTCTCCGACAACTGTCCTGGGCAGAACAAAAATCATACCTTAATCCGATTCTTACTTGCTCTTACAGATACTAAGCGATTTTATAAAGTGACGCACTACTTTCCGGTTAGTGGACATTCATTCTCACCAAACGATAGAGACTTTGGACTAATAAAGTCTAAGATCAAGAAGCATGATCGTGTCTATGTACTTGAATAGTACCAATCTATGATACCACAGGCAAACCCAAATTTCTTCATTTTCTTGCCACAAAATAACCAAATTTTAGATTTTAATAAGTGGTGGCCGCAGTATTACAAGAAAACCTGTTTATTGGATGAAAGTTTTGGAAGAAGAGTACCCAAAAGATTACATTTGTACCATCTGCATTTATGGCTTTTAAGTATAATGCAAATAATAGAGGAGTGGTTGTTACACAAGATTTTATAGATGGCCTTGAATCCCATACGTTTCACATTTCAAAAAATGTTGGTATCTCTACCCTCAGAGAGGGCTTATCCCAATAACATGGTGCCAATTAATAGTCAGAAAATTGCTAACATAGGGCAGGTTCAAGGAAGCATTCTTGAAGAGTATAAGGTTTTCTATGATCAAATAATGGAATGGCCAACAGGACAACCAGATTATATTGACGAAGTTGAATCCGACAATGAATTTGATTATGTTCCATAACTTGTATATTATTTCCTCTTACTTTAAATAAACACTTTCTGCATAATATACTGGCAGTTTGCATTCTTCCAAGACTGGGAACATTGAAAACTTTAAGGAACAAATATATTTCGTGCAGAGACAACAGAGTCCAGAAGACAAATTATTTTTTTTATGAAACCTTTAGTAGTTTTGATGGGTGTATATACTGAAAAAGTATGCCTAAATATATTCAGATTCTGTACCAAAATTGTAATTCCAAGTAATATAGCAGTTTTTTCTTTATTCAGTTTTTTGCTTCTCTTGTAAAATGTGGTTGATGTGACTCGTGCTGTTGAAATTACCGATTCAATTTTAAAGAAAGTTTTGATTGTTAATGGGAATGATGGATGATATGTCATATATATGAATAATGTTTTTATCATTGTTCCGTTATTGTAAGATTTTTTTGATAGTAATGCTATAAGTATCTACTTTATTGTTTCTTGTAGGTTTGGAAAAGTGCTTATGAAAGCACAGAATAGTGGTTATATACCAAAGAAAGTCTTGACAGTTGAGGAGTGTCGAAAATTTATTTTAGACGATTCTGAAGATTTCTTACTCTGCAAGGTCATACATATTGTATTGTATGGCGCTTGTTGCCGTGACAAATTACTAAAATTAACTATTGATGATATAGAAGATCACGAAAAATAAATATTAGTAAAGTTAAAAGATACTAAAATGCATACTTCTGGGTTATTTTTAATTCCTAACTGTAGTTTCACATTGAATTCCTATGGAATTACAAAAGTTATGCCAAACTACGTCCTTGTAACGTCAAAAACAGACGTTTTTTCTTGAATATAGCAACAAAAGGTGCGTCGCACAACCAGTCGGTATGCATACATACTATTGACGGTGTACCAAGAAGTGTAGCCGAGTCTCTTGGTCTACCAAAGTATAAAAATTACACTGAGCACTACTTTAGACAAGTGGTGCAAGTATAGTTGCAGAGTCTAGTGAACATTTACTATCAGTCAAGCAAATTGGTGGATGGAAATCTTCAAGATTAGCAAACAGCTATATTGATGAATTGATAACTGGTAAAATGGTAATTGCAAAAATGATTCTAAGTAAAAATTCAGCCAGTGATATCATTACACATACATAATATAGATAGATATTTAAAAAAATGTTTCTACAGTAGTCGGTGTAGTGATATCACGAAATTCCAATTGTACAATCAATGTTTATTTACCTTATAAAAATTAGTTCCTAGTCATTATATATATTTTGTAGTGTCCTCTGTTAATGAAATAAAGGTATTTATGAAAATTCTTGTCCTTTAAATAATAGCTGTGTTTTTATATGCAACGATATTTGCGATAATTGTTGAAATAATAGACGTATTGATAAAAATCAAAATATACCGGTAAAGGTTGTTACCAGTCTAGCCTGTTATGAACACTTTTACCAGTAATGGCTGATTATTGTTAAACAGTATTTACAGTTCAGGATAACAAAATATAAAACATCCGTTGAAAATTAAAAAAATGTAGTTATAGTAAAATTAAAACTAAAATAGTAATTTAGAAATAATTGTAAAGTACTTTGCCAATTATTTCTTTGAGAACTAAATATAAAAAGTTTTGGAGGAAAGAACGTTCACATATTAAATTTAAAAATACAATGACAATTTCGTACTTTATTCTTTTAGGGAAATAAATCAATATTGTTACGCCACTGGACTGTGTAGACTGGTTAGATGAGACTGGAATTGTACGAGAACGGCCGGGAATGTTATGAAATATTCTAGCTCGTGTGAATGGATGTAGAAATAAGACCTACGGTGGGCGGAGATTCAGTCTTAAGTTGAAAGTGAACGAGTAATGAAGAAATAAGAAAGAGACTTAAAAGTGTTTAATTGTGATTATAGCTAAGACAGTTAATTAATTTATTGTTGTTAATTACTAATTAGTTAATAAAGTAGTGAATAAGTGTTACGCTAAAAACTTATTTGCAAAATAATGTTCAAAAAAAAAGTTGCATAAAATAGTATTTTTCGAATAATTTCAACCAATAACTAAACTTTCACTACATAGCACTTTACACTATAGTGGTTTACGGACCCGTTATTAAAGTCAGTGAAACCACATCCATAATTTAAATTGTTCTATCTAAGTTACAGCAGTTGATATCGCCTCATTTCCTATCGCTTTCAGGCACATTATATGACCCGTCACTACCTTTAACTTAGTAATGTTTGTAAATTAGAAGAGAAGAATAGCTTGTGGTCTGACATGATGTTGTATGATGATTTCGCAGTTATGGCTTGTATTCTGATTAACTCGCATTAAATGAATGATATACAGGATGGGGCAATAGTGCGTCCGACTTCGATATGTCGAGTTCTATGATAACTAGAAACTTGATTTAAAAACATAAATAAACTAGACAAAAAAGTCTATAACCGGAAATTATTTTCGAATATACAGAGACACCTAACATTTTTTTAAAATGGAATGCCATGTATATTAGAACATTTTTTGAAACCTCTTTTGGCCTTCTTTCACTCCTGTATTATTATTTACTTTTTTCCCAACCACTTGGATGTAATGATTTTTTTGTTGAAATTATGCCATTTACACGTGTATATTAAAAAAAATCACTATAGTCACAATTACCGATTTTAAAAAAATGTTAGTACCAATTATGAGACATCTGTGTGATAATACTCAGCCATTTTCACTTCCCTAAAGTATACAGGGTAGCCAAAAAATAATTTTAAAATTTACATCTATTTGAATTGAATTATCTCAATTTTTTCAAATGGAACACCCTGTATATTTTTGGACGATGTGATGTAGAATTGGCTATTTGTAACCATTTTCGATTTGTTAAACAATAACTGCAAAATCAGCAATAAAAATTAATTTTTTTTTTTTTTGTAATCCAAGAGAAGATATAAAAAGTGGCCCACATGTTGCCCATTTTGATCTTTAGAATGAGGTTTCTATTATTCACAAAATTGTCTAAATACATTTATTATTCTTCCCTTCAAATTTTGGATTGTTGTTGGTATGATGTTTTTATGGGCATCATGCAACACGCTTATTATAATACCTTCTCTTGAATTATTTGAAAAAAAACCCTCATTTTTAATTTCTTTTGCTGAATTTTGCAGTTATTGTTCAATAAATTGAAAATGGTCACAGACAGCCATAAGGAATGTACAGGGTTATTCATTATAAATTACCCACCCCTTATCATCGTTATAATTGCCTATAGAGAAAAAAGTTTTAAATAAAAGTTATGTGCTCATGACTGAATTTTGTTAAAGTGCTATCAAAAGTACAGTAGCGAACAAATTTCAGGGGATACAAAAAAATAATATACTTTTTAAATGGGATACCCTGTATATTATTAAATTTTTGGAATGATCCTTTGTTCCTGATTTCAAAAATATACTATATGTTACCCCTACCATATACCGTTTTTGAGTTATTAAACATCGAATAGCTTAGTTACACTAGTTACTGTACTGTAAATATGGAAAAGTTAACATTATTTAAGTGAGCTATAAAAATGACAACTATTATGTTTGATAAGTGATATTTCTTTAATGAAGTAATCAAAAAGGTTTACAGTGAGGTAGAAAAAGTTCAAATATTTACTTGTTATATACAAAATAACAAAAATACGTGGAGCAAAAAGCGCATATAGGGTGTTGTATCCAAATTGTTCACGACCATCAGAAAATACGTTCAAAAATATTTACCGAAAGATGAATAATACCTCCAGTTTTAGTAGAAAAAAAGCGTGTAGTTCAAGCAAACCAAGAAGAACAGCTAGATATACTTCTTTATTTTGAAGGTAAGCCCATCCATATTTATTCGCGAATGGACTTTTTTGAAACATTGCATTATTTTTTAGAAAATTCTGAATGTAGTATAAATAATGCAATCGATCAATTAGGTAAAAGTTATTTCAAAATCCAACGTACGTTAAAAAATAACAGTTATAGACCATATAAAATTTTACCCGTACAAGTTTTAATAGAGGCTCATAAAAGGAAAAGGCTGGACTTTTGCCACCAGATGATTCAAAAATTGGATGAAGATCCCGATTTCTTTACTAAAACATTTTGGACTGATGAATCATTCTTCTACGGCAGGAGTTTTTAATACGAAAAATCGAAGGTCGTGGGAAAACAAGCACAACAGAAAAAGATTGGTAAAACAAATAAAAAAATCAGGAAGAAAAACTGTTAGCGTTTGGTTTGGAATTTTCAGAAACAAAATTGTTGGGCCTATGTTTTATGATTATACTTTAACTGGAGTTACCTATCTGAAAATAATTATCCCAGAAGCAGAAAATATTTGTTTGCAGAATTTTCCGGTAGCCGAACTTGACGATATGATTGGGATGCAGGATGGGGCAACTCCGCATAGTGTTCTACCCGTTCGAGATCACTTGAATAATGTATTCCCAATATGGATAGGGAATAATGGACCTATTAAATTGCCACCTAACAGTCCGGATTTGACCCCCTATAGATTCATTTTTTTGGCGATTTCTAAAAGACATTGTCAATAATAATAATAATATTAGTATTCAAGTCATTAAAGACAGGATTCGACTTAAAAAAAAACAATTTGAATGTAAATAAGGAAGACATTTCCGGTGCAATTATAAATATAAGAGGACGTTATCAATTATGTATTGACAATAATGGTGGACACATCGAACATCTTTTATGAGCTATCATTTATTTACATTTAAATTTCCTAAATAAATCTTTTTATCTATTTTGTATAAATATTTGGTTTTTTCTTCCTCACTGTAAACTATTTTGATTATTTCATTAATAAAATGTCACTTATCAAACATAATAGTTTTCATTTTCATATCTCACGTTAATAATGATAAGTTTTCTATATTTACAGTAACTAGTTTAACTAAGATATTCGACGTTTAATAACTCAAATACGGTATTTGGTAGGGGTATAATATGGTATATTTTTCAAAAAAGTAATATTCAGGATATCCCATTTAAAAAAATATATTCTTTTTTTGTATCCCCTGAAATCTGTACGCTACTGTACTTTTGATAGCATTTTAACAAAATTCAGTCATAACCACACAACTTTTATTTAAAACTTTTTTTCTGTGGGCAATAATAACGATGATAAGGGGTGGGTAATTTATAATGAATAACCCTGTACGTACAAAAAAAATGTTCGTTTTTTTAATCTTACGTCACATCGTCCAAAAATATACACAGTGTCCCATTTGAAAAAAATTGAGAAAATTCAGTTCAAAAAGTAAATTTAAAAAATCCTTTTTGGCTACCCTGTATACTTTTAGGAAGTGAAAATAGCTGAGTGTCATCACACAAATGTCCCATAACTGGTACTAACATATTTTTTCTTAAAATCAATAGCTGTGAGTGTAGTGATATTTTTAATATACACGTGTAAATAGCATAATGTCAACAAAAAAAATATTACATCCAAGTGGCTGGGAGAAAGTCAATAATAATATAGGAGTGAAAGAAGGCCACAAAGAGGTTTCAAAAAATGTTCTGATATACATGGCATTTCATTTAAATTTACTTGACCGTATAGAATCGTCTTGGCTCACCCTGTATATTCAAAAACAATTTTCGGTTATAGACTTTTTTTGTCTAGTTTAATTAATTATGTATCTAGTTTTTAGCTATCATAGAACTCGAGATATCGAAGTCGGACACACTATTGCCCCACCCTGTATAATTAATCAGTAAACCGGAAAAAAATATATAAAAATTGTTACATATAAGAAACTATATATAGATTTACAGTGGGGAAATAAGTTCAAAAATTTTAATGGGAGATTCTAACCAATAAATAAATTAATCAATAAACAACCTTTGAAGATTGGCATTACCAAAATAAATATAATATTTTTTTATTGAAATAACTAGGAATCGGGATTTCAGGCGATTTGGCTTTGAAGTTCAGACTGACTCCGTCTCAACCACCGGCTCCTCGCCTGGAGTCGAATAAGAGACCGAATTCATCTGCTGCTGTTTTTAATCACCGTAAAAGTAGATCCATGCTTCTGAGAATGTTAGTGCACGTTTATATTTTAGCGGCACGGAAGGTCACGCTCAGAGCTGCAAGCCAAGAACCTAGACAAGAGCTACGAGAAGTGCGAAAGGTGCACATATTGGAGCGAAGAATCAGATACTCCTCTGGTCTAAAAATTTAATGCTAATGTTCATCCTAATAATCATAATCCGTTGACTCCTGCACATTATTTAATTGGCCATCCCTTGAAGTCAATTCCTACTCCAAATTCTAAAGATGTAAAGGAAACATGTTTAACCAGATTCAAACGACGAAATAAATAATAAGCCAAAACTTTTGGACCGGTTGGTCCAAGGATTATTTCTGAGCTGCAAATGCGAAGAAAATGAAACGATAAGTTTTCAAACATTTTGAAAGCTGATATCCTTAACATTATAAAGGAAGGTCATTTACCACCTTTAAAATGGAGCCTGGTCATGTACTTCAATTATATCTCAGTAATGACGGTGTAATAAGAGGAGTTACCATTAAACCTACTACTAATAATAATAATAATAATAATAATAGGAGGTATGCCGACAAGAAGGTATAGCGATAGACAACAGCCCCAATACGACCCACAAAATGTCATAGAGAATGACACAACAAGAATATATTGGAATTGGGAAATAACCGATAAACCCATTCAACATAATGGTCCAGATATCGTACTCCAAAGCAAAGATAAGCGAACTATTTATCTGATTGAAATTTCCATCCCTAATGCCACAAATCTGGAAAGAAAAAACACCTAAAAACTTAATAAATACATACCACTTGCAGAAGAAATACGAGAAATGTGGCAACAAGACAAAGTTATCGTCATTCCTATCATACTAGAAGCAACAGGTGAAATCCCCAAAAACCTAGCTCACAATCTAAGCACGATTAATCTAAATGAACACCTGATTAATAAATTACAATGGTCATTAACAATAAATACATGCAGTCTGTGTAAAAAGACGCTGAATATCCACGAGGGATCTTAACACACAACTTCTAAGTGCTTGCATAATTTTCGCACCTAGATTATAAAACCGACAAAATTCGTGAAGAACGAAAATAATAATATTTTAATGGAGTCTACAAGAGGCCAGTAACTAAGGTGTATGTTATTCCCAATGATGAAGCAGCTTAATGAAATATGAAGTTGTTGAAACTTTAAGCCTGCACTTAACTATTGTTAAAAATAATACTAAAGGTTGTAACGAACGTGTTAAAAAACTACGCTTCCGATTCTGAATATAGTAAAAAAAGTTAAGCGTTCTATTTTCATTGAGCAAAAAGAATTTTTTGAAAAATATGTCCTTTTCTAAGGTATGAACTCATTTAAGGAAAAATATGTTTTTCTGTTATGCCTAAGTGCCCTTAAGGAGGCGTACTTTGCATGAAGATAACAATAATCACAAGAAGTTTTTACGAAATTCGAGAACGTATCTTAGATATTGCATTATTTATGTGAGTAAAACTAATTTCATAATTATTTTCCGATCTTTACTTCTTCTGTAATATTCCGAATAGTGAATCATGTTTTTCACAATTTTCAAAGTTGATTGCCTATTTTCAGGGGCTTGATAATTACTTTAATGCGAACAACGTATCTAAAACACCAAACGGCACAAGTATGCCTGATGAAATGTACACTGAAAGAAATGTGCAAATTGGCATTATTATTATTAACATCTTTCTAAATTTAAATGAAAGTATCAGTAAAAAAGAATATGATCTTAATTTCTAGTTATTTTTTTCTTGAAAAATATATGTGTGATTGTGAACAATAAATTTTAAGTAACAATAAGAAAATAAAAACTAAAAAAATGCTTTTGAGTATTATAATTTCTGAAGGACTTGTTCTTAAATGTTTAAAAAAATTTTTAATTATGAAAATTGTTTTTCGACGCCCTGGAATGTTTTTTACCATAGTCAAGAATACTTTAATATTACTGCTTATTGGAGATTTTCACTTTGTTGATGTATTAAAGATATCTTCCGTAAATTAGTTTGCAAGGAGATTTGATCTGATATCAAACTGTTTCAAAATTATAAGTTAAGTTTATACCTGCCACTTGAATCTAATTTAAAGATATATTTTATGTATGAGAAAAATTTTCATATCCTACTAAAGAAAACATTATTTTAAACAAATGTGCCTGAGTGGAAAAGCTTGACCTAAAATTTATCGCTTGTTGTGGGCTCAATTTCACAATGTTTAATTAATAAGTAAACCATGAAAGTTAAAAACATAAATTTATTAACTTGCCTTATTACAGATAACTTAATTTCTCTGGCTCTTTAAAATTATTAATAAATTAGATTTCCTGTACACCTAAATCATGCTCTGGTCGTAAATCTTTAATTTTTATCCTGTGGGGATACTATAGCTTTGTAATTTCTGGAAGGAAGTAGTTATAAAAAACCGTTTTTAAATTTGTCTCCATTTTTTCTTTCCAGAAATTGTCATCTCTGTAAATCGGCAAAAAAAATTGTTAAATGCTATAACATTGTTACAAAAATAATATGCAAACCTAAAAATCTACTAATAAATTGAAATACTTCTTAAAACAGAATGTGAATATAATAAAATATACGTAACATTGTTATTGTAGACTGACGGAAATTTGAAGGAAATATATTAATTTTTAGAGTAAACTGGCAAAAAAAGTACCTATATAATAATTTTTTGTTACCTTTTCATAATTGAAGCCACTGGGCCTTAAATATTTGTCCACACAATAAAAATATAATAATCTCTTTTGGTCACATGTAATTGTCCTTGTACTTGGTAGTAGTAATTATGATTTTTATTTAATTTCATTTTATTATTTTCTATTTTAGCAAATTTAATTTTTCTGTTTTTTATTCCCTCCAATGGCGTTAAGCTTGAGATATTTTTTGGGCGTTTCCCTTCAATTATGGCATCTTCTTCAATTAATCCATCCGGTGAAGCTCCTAAATATGGTTCTAAGGGGTCAACAAACAAACCACATTCTTGCACTTTCACATTATTAATTTTTTCAAATTCGTTGATTGCAATTGGTGCATGGTCTTTACCCCAGGATGTAGCAAAATTGTCTGTAAAAGTACTATATAAGATTGACTTTAGAGTGGCAGGATAATTTTTTTCTCATTTTGCACATTTTTTCCAAAATTCTCTTCTTTCCTCTCGCCTTAAAAGCGTGTCACCCTGTCCCACTGTTCCAATCTGTAATTGACGTGCCTGGTCTCCACTTAAAGAAATAGATTTTACAAATTCTATTTTTTTCTTTATATTCTGCAACGTCAATTTCAATCGAAGGTAAGCCATAATCTTCATCGGGTGGAGCAATAGTAAACTTTTTCTTTTTAAAATTCTCTGGAAATAATTGTTTTGCACCTTTTCTCCATTTGTGTTATTTTTGCCTTGCAGCAATGAATTTTTTTTTCATTCTTGGACTTTTTCCTTCTTTTTTAGTATTTTTGACCGGATTTAGATTTTTCAAGCATTACACGGGTCATTTAGAATAAATCGGAACTGTCATGGCACACTTAAATATAAAACTAAAAATTATATTATAAAAAATACTGACGTTTGAAATGTCACTTATTCGGTTTCGTTGGATTCAGAAAATTATGCAGAATTCAAAAATGCAATAATATACAGGGTGTTCTATTTAAAATCGAAAGTTAGTGTCACTTCCAGCGAAACTGGAAGTGAACAAAAAAATCAGTTGTATGTCAAAAAGTGCCTCTTATTATGTATATAGGATATCAAAAATTTCAATCAATTATCTTCAAAACCAACGGAGAAAAGGGGGTGTACTATGTACTGGTATATATAACTAGTAAATTTTTTTGCGACTATATTGCCATGTTCAACCCAGCTAAGTTTTGGGTCAATCAGAACACCAAGAAATTTAACCTTATTTTTAGTTTCATCTACCACAGGATAGTTTCTTAATGTTAGAAGCATATGACTTGTTCTGGTAAAATTTAGAGTAAGTCTGCCATAAGCCAGTCCTCTGCTTTTGATTTTGCCTCCTTTCCTATGATTAATACACGATTTAGATTTGAATTTTTACAAATAAGAGTTGTGTCATCAGCAAACTGAACTGATCCACTTTGTTATATGTCTCGGAAGATCATTAATATAAATTAAGAATAGTAGCGGTCCCAGAACTGAGCCCTGAGGAACTCCATATTCAATAATGAGTTTATTAGACTTCTTGCCATTTATTGCCACATATTGGTCACGTTTTTGTAAATATGACTTTATAGCTTCAATACTGTTACCGCTAAGATTGAAGTATTTGAGTTTATTTAGAAGTATCTCATGAGAGACATAATCAAAGGCCTTACTTAGGTCAACAAAAGTTGAATACAAGTACTACCCATTCTCAAAAAGCTTCCTATATAAACTGGGTAAAAGCAAGAATGGCATCAGTTGTAGAGAGAAACTTCCTAAAGCCGTATAGATTTGTATTAAATAAATTATTGCTTTCGAAGAAGTTCGCAATTCTGATTTTTCAGAATCTTCTCGATTATCTTTGAGAAAATTGTTGTTTATATCACATCTCCTTTTTTAAATATAGTTAAGACTCTCGCCAGTTTTAGTATATCAGGAAAAATTATTTCCTTTAAACAAGCGTTTATCAATTTTGTTAGTGATATAATTATGTACTTTTTTATTATATCATAGCATTCCTTGGTTTTAAACTATTTATGGCATCTCTGACCTTAATATAGGTTACTTCACCTATTTCAAATATGTTCTGTGTTAATGAATACCTAAGGGCGTCAATACAGCCGCTTCCGTGCGCCCCTGGAGTTGATTACACAACTTTGAGTGCGACTCACAGCTAAACTATAAAACATAAATATATACCATCGTGGACTTATCTTTTGAGAATTTTATCCTCTATAACTTTGGTCCTATACAATTTTGATGAATCTGTTACGGTTCTCAGCGTTTTGGCTGAAGGGCCGCGGCGCGCCTTTTTTAAAATTTTTTTTAATTTTTTTGCATACTTATCCTGTCGGTCGAATATGAAACTTTGGATCATTATACTCAGTTTTTAATTCTGAACAACTTCCAAATTTTTAATCACTACCTAATTATTGTCAACTTAACACAGGAAAATTGCCTCTCTCTTTGTTGGACTACAAGTAAATAAAAAATACACATGCCATTGTTCAAGAAAACGTTGATGTATTTATTTTTTACAGGTACTTCTGAAGAAAATTATAAAACTTAAATTTATACTTTGGACTGTATATTAGATGTAAATGATAAATAAATGAAAATTACTTGAGACCCTTAGTACACAATTTAATTTCACAAAGTAAATTATGATGTATTTGCATCAGTTAATTATTTCAACGACAAAAACTGAGATAATTAATATTCATGGATTTGACAAATTACTCTTTTATCAAATTAATTCCCTCTCATGTTCTAAACTTAACAACGTTTACACATTCATAAAGTCAGATTTGCATGACTTAACCGCATAATAAATGGATTTTATCGTACGCCAAAGAGAATCTATTACTTACTCTCGAGAGATGAGACAGGAGGAAACTTCAATGCTCTCTATAGGATCTTTTCTTATCGACATTCGCCTACCCTCACGTAATGCCGTTCGTTATTGATGAAAGGATGTTATTTAAAATTTCTAACACAATTCAAGTCATATTAATATTTTTCTCACTAGGTATATTGGTTGTAATATTTTACAAATTCTAATGTAAATTTAATAGTAATTTTGCAGATTTACTTGTTTATACATTTATTAGGAACTAAGCTCCTAGAACAAGGTTACCTGGATATCTGAGTATTACAAATTCTTCTTCGGGAACAATAAGGGCCATTTTTCTACCACAAGAATTTTAAAATGCAACCATTAGTTAGTAGAAGTAATATATAGGTATTTATTTTTAAAATTTACATGAACTTTTTTTACATTTTTACTTTATATACAAGGTGGACCATTGATAATGGGCCATAGTTCAAGGGAAGATTCTTTGGACCAAAATATGAGGATATAACCAAATAAGCTTTGGTAAAATGATACAGGTGTCAAACTTGAAATTATTTTTTCGTTTTCTTGCAATAACTAAAACCCAAAATATGAGGATATAACCAAATAAGCTTTGGTAAAATGATACAGGGGTGTCAAACTTGAAATTATTTTTTCGTTTTCTTGCAATAACTCAACAACCTCTTGACCGATCCTCACCAAATTTGGTAATAGAACATTTTTTAATCTAAGAAACAATAATTTATGTATCACATCACATTAGACCATAGAGGGCGCCGCAGGAGCTGTTTCTGATGATGAATTTTTTTCATTTTTTTTTTTGATGAAACGTTATGGTACTTCTGACTAGAAAATCTGATGAGGACGTCATTTCTACGTAAAAGAGGTACAGTTGGTAGAACTTGATAACTCCAACCGTTTTCAAGGAAAGTGCCGTTAAAAATATCAATAATTTTTTGAAAGACAAATTCAAATTTAATAAAACAAATTGTATTTATTGAAAAGTGTGCTTTGGTTACGTCTTAGTTTTGTCATGTACGTCATTTAGTTACTTCATTTTGTTCTTGTGTTCCTCGTGTTAATTTATCAAGTTCATTAACTTCTTTATTTAAAGTGCCTCGACATAAAATTTTTCAAATGAAGAAATACGTTTACGCACAAAATAATTTTAGCGGGCGTACTGCAGCTAGAAGATACTCAGTGCAATATAGAAGGCAGCCAAACCATAAGATCTTCCAACATCTGTTTTGTCGTTTGGGAGAAACGGGTTCATTTCACCATAAAAATGATGTAGAACGACCGAAACAAATTACTCCAGATCAAGAACTAGAAATTTTAGTTCGTGTGGATGAAAATCCTCAAGTCAACTCAGATCGTTTATTAGCGGCAATAGGAGTGAGTAATCAATCTGTTCTAAGAGTCTTACGCAAAGAACCCTTCTACCTATATCACTTCACTCGTGTACAAAATTTACTTCAAGGGATCTTCCACGAACATTAGAATTTTGCCGATTTCTTCTCAATAAACACAACAGAGATCGAAATTTTGTTAAGAACATTTTATTTACCGTTAAAACAACTTTTACTCATCAAGGCGTTTCTGGAGAAATAGCCATTACTGGGAAATAGAAAATCCTCATGCCATTAAAGAATGGTATTTTCAGCACGAATTTAAGATTAACATTTGGTGTGGTATTATTGGCGATCAGTTATTGGGACTGTTTATCCTTCTCCCAAATTTAAATGGGCAGTCTTATCTGTTTTTCTTCAAAATACTGTTGCTGATATATTAGACGATTTCATGCTAGACATAAGGGGCAGAATGTGGTTTATGCAAGATGGAGTTCCTTCTCATTTCTCCATTGCAGTCAAAAATCATCTTGATGTGACTTTCCCTCACAGATGGATCGGTCGAGGAAGTGAATTTGCTTTGCCACCAAGGAGTCCTGATTATAATCCTTTTGATTTTTATGTGTGGGGACATATGAAGTCCTTAGTTTATGCAAATACTATCAATTCAAGAGAAGAACTATGAGACCGAATACGAAACGCAGCCAATTTTATTAGAAGACAGCAAAATGTATTTTTCAATGTAAGAAAATCTTTTATCAAATGAATTAAAAAAGACATAGAAGTAGGTGGAAACCATATCGAACATTTACTCTAAGTTGCAGCAATTAGTTCATAAGAAAGTGAGAGAGATTTTACGCTGTTGTTACGCTTTTATTTTTACTTACTTTCTGTACTTTGACTTGAATTTGTGTTTCAAGAAATTATTGAAATCTTTAACGGCAATTTCCTCAAAAATGGTTGAAGCTATCAAGTTCAATCAAGTGTACCTTTCTTACGTAGAAATGACGCCCTCCTCAGATTTTCTAGTCATAAGTACCACAACGTTTCGTCAAGAAAAAAGAAAAAAATCATCATCAGATACATGTCCTGCGGCGCCCTCTATGGTGTAATGTGATGTGATACGTAAATTATTGTTTCTTAGATTAAAGAATGTTTCTTTACCAAATTTGGTGAGGATCGATCAAGAGGTTGTTGTTACTGCAAAAAAACCAAAAAATAATTTTGACTTTGACACCCTGTATCTTTTTCACAGCAACATTTTACTAAAGCATATTTGGTTATATCCTCATATTTTGGTGCAAAGAATCTTCCCTTGAACTATGGCCCATTATTAATGGTCCTCTCTGTAGATAATAACAAATATGAAAAGTATAAGAAATATAGGAAATACATAAGGCGGCGTTTTAATCAGGTGACCAACATAAATCCGTAAATCGCTCTTAAACTTATTCTACTTATTTACGCACGAGAACGATAGTTTCAACAAAACGACAAATTGCACAAGAAAACTTAATGGTAAGGGACGTTTGGGCAGACGCGTCGCTACGGGTTGTTGACATAATATAATAAGCCATATTCGATAGATTTTTCTAAAAAAACTTAATTTATAGTTATACAAAAATTAACAATTTGCAAGAAAAAATATCGAATATGGTCTTATTATTCATTAATCATTCATTATGTATCAAAAATAAGCTCTAAACAAAATTGCATGCCGTATTTAATAAGCCAGTGTTTGGAACGTGCTTCTACAATTGAATATTCTAATTTATTATAGGGGGTAAAAGTACCTTTTATGAGTACAAACATATTTAGAAATAAGCTCTGCATCAATTTTATCTAAAAAAATTTTAAAATCATCTGTTCTGATTTTATTTGTTTTATTTTACGCCTTTAAAAAAATTGTTTTACAAATTTTATCCGGTAACCATTAACATTCCCGAATAAATGCAGCTGGATAAGAGAAACAATTTAAAAAATATGTGTTGCTAGTTCATCAAAATACAATATGGCGCTTAAAAATGTTCATCCATAATCGGTGGTAATGGGTGACAATGCATTTCTCGTGTTGGTACCATCACTTTTCTTAACTATCATGAGTACCAACTTCCTTCACGGAGAGAGCGTAGCACTGATTTTACACGTGTCTACCGTGTGTGTGTTCAAGACGAACAAAGTACGATACAGTAGTCGTGCAAATAGTTAACGATGTCAGGGTGCAGTATAACCATCAGATAAGTACCATCATGGTGCTTTTAGATATTGTGAAGGCCTTCTATACAGTCTGGATCCCAGGCCTCACCAAAGAATTACGTAAGTGTAATTACACACCTCACAAAAATCATTTAATCGTATCTGACTGGCAGAAAGCTACAGGTGCGCATGAATAATCATAATCAGCTATCAATACCGAAAGACATTCGTGCGGAGGTTTCGCTGGGGTCATGTCTTGCTCCAAAGCTGTACAACATATATATTTCCGACTTTCCCCACTTTTCCTATTTCGAAGCTGGCCAAGTATGCTGATGACATCGCAATGTATGCGCACAGTCACAAAGCTCAGAAGGCAAATATATACCTGAAGGTACAGATGGTCCATATCATGGCATGCTATGACTGGTGGAAGATCTAGGTCAATGAGGGAAAATCGGAGGCAATAGTATTTTCTAAAAAGTTCACAAAAAACTGAATTATAACTATTTCAATAAAGGATAACCAAATTCAGACGAGGGATTCAGTTTAATATTTAGGAGTTCATCTGGACAGACGACGGACCTTTAACAGACATTAACGGAACGCTTAGGAAGACGATATATTACTTTCTGATAGCAAGAAATAACAGACAAAATAGGAAACCGTTGTACACGATAGTAGTAAAATCATAACATCCAAAACACATAACATGCGTGGCACCAGTGTGATGCAGTACAACGGTTACGAACCTTAATAAATTATCAGTCCTTGCTTGACTACGTCCAGCACATATTACAAAAGTCCTATTAATTCCAACTTGATAATAGTCTGCACAACATAACGCAAATACGAGAATATAATGCTCCTTTTGAATAAAGCAGACATTACCGTACCAAGCGTTGTCCATTTTCAAACTATCTCTCTAGCCAAAATCTCTTCTCTAAAAATCAAAATAATCAGTCTGACCACACCTTTTCAATTCTTTAACTTTTCTCTGTCTCTGTACATTTTTGTCACATTCTTCGTCACATTTGCGTCGTGAATGGTGGCCTAGGACGCAGGTATCCATCTGGGTTAAGTATGGAATGTGTACTGCGACCAGTAAGTTGGACGAGTAACACCTATATCAAGGGAACCCAGCAGTCTCACCCAGTCTTCTATCAGCTTGTATATCACCTTAAAACTCAGAGCTATGCAATCTTAGGCGTGTAGAGGAAATACCATCCTTCGGAGGGAATGCAGAGCAAACAGTCAGATGTTAAACAAGTAAAAGATCCCTACTGTTCGACCAAGAAGAAGTTCGGCAAAATTTTCAGGTTGGGGGTAGCTTGTCTCCTGGTGTCTATGATCGACCTTGGTAGCGGAAATAGGCCGAGCTTAAATACGAATAAAAAAGCTTCCTTCGCTCACTACACAAACATGGCTAAAAAGTACCGTACGCGCTTCTTCTAATATTAGATTAATTAGAGATTGTGAAATCAATGTGTAAATGACAAAGGCGATTGTATATAAAAATAATTACATAATACTCCAGGGAAATAAGGTAAAAAAAAGGCCATCTGCGGAATGAGGCCGAACAAGCTGAATTTTTGCAGAGACCTTCGTTTTGATGTTCCAATGAAGCACAAGAAAATCTCATATGCCTGCCCTTGTGCGTCTTGAGATATCGAAGGTCAAAGGTCATGAAAATCGGTTTTTCGCGAAAATCTCGCTTCCAGTGCATCTGATGTCGTAAGAATTCATAACAAAACTTACGTAAAATAGTATTCTCTACAAAATTGTTCATATACATTTTTTTCGTACGACCAACCGTTTTCGAGATATAGCATGATAAAGCGGGAGCGCGCATTCGTAATAGGTAATACTGTATTATACTGCAGAGCTATAAATATAAGGGTGTCCAGGAAGTAGGGATGAATTTGAATTTGGCGCCATTTTGTTTTGTGTCGGTTGACAGCCGTGGGTTTTTCATGTTTGTTCTCTGATAACCTTCCCATTAGTAACCTGATCGCTTTTGTTAGGTGAGCATTGTTGTTTGATGTTTATTTTCGTAATGGAGCAGATGACAACTGAGCAACGTATCCAAGTGATAAGAAGTTATTACAAAAACAGTGAAAGTCCCACGGCAACCGTTCGTGAATTGCGTGTGATACTCGGACGTAACGTTGCTCCAACCGAATCCACAGTTCGTAAGTTAATCCGAAAGTTTGAGATCACGGGTTCTGTTTCAAATGTTAAGAAAACGGGACGACCTCGTTCTTTTCGAACACAAGAAAACATTGCTGTCGTGCGTGATAATGTGACCGTAAGCCCCACAAAATCGGTTCGCCGACGAGCCCAACAACTGAATTTATCACCAAGTTCACTGCATGTAATCCTTTCAAAAGATCTGAAAATGCATGCGTACAAGATTCAACTTACACAAGAGTTGAAGCCTACAGATCATGGAAAGAGACATCGATTTGCTCAGTGGGTCTTGGCTCGACAAGCGGAGAACAATAACTTCATGAAAAGAATGATTTTCTCAGATGAGGCGCACTTCCACCTCACTGGAAGTGCGCCGGAAGCAGAACTGCAGAACTTGGGGTACCGACAATCCGCGAGTGACTGTGGAACATGAGATGCATCCACAACGCACGACTGTGTGGTGTGGGTTCTGGGCAGGAGGAGTGATCGGCCCGTACTTCTTTGAAAATGATGAAGGAGCTGCCGTCACTGTGAACGGCGACCGTTACAGAAACATGCTTTCTGATTGGTTTTTCCCAGTTGTGGATGAAAATGACGACTTTTGGTTTCAACAAGATGGTGCGACATGTCACACATCCCGTGAAACGATTGCTCTGCTGAATGAAAAGTTTCCTCAAAAAATTATCTCTTTGCGTGGCAACCAGGAATGGCCTGCCAGATCATGCGATCTTATATTATATTTATAGCTCTGCAGTATAATACAATATTACCTATTACGAATGCGCGCTCCCCCTTTATCATGCTATATCTCGAAAACAGTTGAACGTACCAAAAAAATGTATATGAACAATTTTGTAGAGAATACTCTTTTACGTAAGTTTTGTTCTTATGACGTCAGATGCACTGGAAGCGAGATTTTCGCGAAAAACCAATTTTCATGACCTTTGACCTTCGATATCTCAAGACGCACAAGAGTAGGCATATGAGATTTTTTTGTGCTTCATTAGAACATCAAAACGAAGGTCTCTGCAAAAATTCAGCTTGTTCAGCCTCATTCCGCAGAGGCAGTTTTATTTCTCTGGAGTATAAATGCATATCGACAATCAGCAATACTATGAAAATTATAAAAAAAGGAAGCGTCAAAGAAAAGATGTCCAAAATAGAGGAGTGTTTACTGTGGTACTGCCGTTTCCTTGTATCAAGAAAGTATACATAAAAAAACCTACAATATTGTAAGAATGCAGAAAACTTGAAATATTAGAAAAAGGATTGCACTGCACAAAAATTGTCTGCAGCATTACATAAAGTGTCACATATATCATATGATTTTTAATAATTTAATTCATTTTTGTATGCCTGTAATTGTTACCTTTTTATCTACAAATGATTAATTATTTGTGCAATTTAAAATAGACTTCTTCTTATATCTTCTTATACTAAAATCTATCATGGCGGTACAAACAAAACTTTTTACTTTGTTTCTTATGATTATTTATTGTAACTTAATATAACGTTAAGTTACAATAAATTAGTGACAAAAAACAAAGTAAGATTATGTTTTTTTTATCATCATGATTAATTATCACAAAGTAATGGCTTACACAATTAAATTTTTCAAATTTACTTTAAATTTGCTATTTTTGATTCTTAAACATATTTCCACAGTTTTGTGATTCAAATTTAAAGAATAAAAAAAATCTGAGACAATTTGTATGTTAACATTTGTTCTCATTTGAAAAATAAAATAGTTAATTTTTACACTTCGTTCAAAGTTTCGAGGCATTGTCCTTCTTCTGGTTCTGCAAGCTTCAACCAAATCAAGGATATTTTTTTTGTCTGATTCAATAATGTACTGTTCTGTTCAATATATTTATTTAATACAACATAAACATGTATGGTCTGTCTTTTGAATTATTAATTTTACAAAATTATTTTCATTTATATAATTTATTTGGCGCATTATAAAGTATGCGTATTAAAGTATTAGACATAAGTACATTGAAAATTGGCATCGTATCGCGCGTAGTGTGCACTGTTGACCGCATGACAGCTAGATAAAATATATTCTCTACTCTGCTAATGCAAACGCTGACGAGCGATGACTTGTCTACCTCTGGTTAACATTGTAACGTTATCATTTGAGACCCGTGTCTAATAATTCATTACTCATACTGTATATACCTCCATCCACTGACAGAGTTAGTAAATTTTACGCTATCTATATTAAAATTTGTTTTGAAATAATAAAGAAATGTGATGGCTTATCCCTTATGTACAAAACAACCATCAGTCACAGTAAAGTGACGTTGAATTTATTAGACCACGAATGGCACTTAATCAAGTACTTAATCGAATTTAATTTAAAAATGGTATAACTTTTTATATTAAATATCATTTCCAACAAAATATTGATTGCTAGGTTTAAAGGTTATAAGTCAAGCAAGAGATAAAGTAGTAGGAAGTGAGCTAAAACTGAACACATAATATACATTATGCCCTCACAGAAATTTCTATGGTCGTAAATTATTTAGTATATATGCATATTTAGAATACTGTTCTCAGGAATTCATTTGTATACTGTGTTTACATTTCTGATTTCGCTGGCAACTGAATTAGTAATATATTTGTTTTGTCAATTCTTATAAATTAAACTGCCGCGTTAGAGTAATACAAAATATAAAATAACTTTAAACTCAAATACACAAAACTGTCACAAATCTAATATGAACTTTGTTTTGTGCCAATTTATCACTGCCATGCGCAAATTAGTAAAATTAGTGTAACGATATTAGTAAAATTATACATCAAGTACATCAAGCTCTAATAAATAACCCTCGTCACATTAAAAGACAACATAATTTTCGAGATATTCAACATGAGGTACAACGCAAAATTCGAAAGCTGAAAACTGATTGGTGGGTAGAAAGGGCGCTGCAAATCCAGTACTTTGTAGATCAAAATGATTACCGCAATTTCTACCAAGCCATGAAACAGGTATACGGCCCTACTAGAAAAAATCTCTGCCCTCTCCAGGACAAAAATGGTCAGCTGCTAAAAGAGGGAGATCAGATTAGGTCTAGATGGAAAGAGCAATCTATTCTGACCATGGAATCTGAAGTTGATTAGGACGAAATCCGTAATATACCACAATACAAGCTCTTACGTGAACTTGATGCGCCCCTGTCCGAGGATGAAATCCAAAAGGCGACATCACAATTGAAAAATAACAAAGCAGTCGGATGTGATGCAATCCCCTCTGAAATCTTTAAATCCCTCTCAATCGAGCTAGTTTCCAAGCTAAAGTCATTTTTTGATCGTATTTGGGAGGAAGCGACAGTTCCACAAAACTTCCGAGGTGCCACTATTGTCCATGTATTTATGAACAAAAGAAGTGCATCTGACTGTGGGATTTATCGAGGAAGTTCTCTACTCGCCGTCGGGGAAAAAATTCTAGCCAGAGCAATGAGTAATAGACTTTTACCTGTTATTGAAAGAATGCTTCCGGAAACACAATCGCAGCACAGTCGACCTTATCTTTTAGCTCCTTCAACTGCAAGAAAAAGCAAAATTATACCAGTCTCAATTATTCGTAGCCTTCGTGCACCTAACCTAAAGGCCTTTGACTCTGTAAATAGAAGTGATCTTTGGCTCACAATGGACCGATTTGGCATTCCTCCCAAATTTGTGTCTATGTACAAAACCCTACATGAAAATAACTGGGCTAAGGTTCCCTACAATGGAGACCTTACGGAACCTTTCCAAACACACACTGGCGTACGTCAAGGGTGTGTTCTTGCACCTTTGTTATTCAACATTTTTACAGCTGCTCTGTGGACAACAAGCTAGAGGAAAGAGGGGTTGGATTACGCTATAGGTTTAACGGACATCTTTTCAATTTAAGTCAGCTCAGAGCTTATACCAAAGCACGATCACGTTATGGCACCGATCTACAATATACAAATGATTGTGCCCTCCTTACCAGTTCAGCTGAGAAACTGCAGCTCATCATCGACACCAATTTGTGGGCTTATAACGCTCTAGGTCTAAAAATCAATATAAACAAAACTAAAGTGTTGTCCGTTCCACACGAAATACACCACAGAGTCATCACTGTCGATGATAAGCCCTTAAAGAATGTAGAGCAGTTCAACTATGTTGGTAGCATTGTAAATGATAGAGGCAACTTGGACTACGAGATTTAGAATCGAATAAGTGCCGCATCGAGAGCTTTCTGGTCACTAAGGAAGCGAGTATTTAACAACCATGATTTTAACATACGAACAAAGACAGATGTTTATCATCCAGTTATTGTCTCCACTCTTCTATATGGTTGCGAAAGCTGGGTTCATATTCAAGGTACATCAAAGAGCTCTGGAAAGGGTGCCACAGAGACACCTCCGACAGATGTTCAGAATTAAATGGTATGATACACAGATCTGGATGTATCAGTATTGAAATCCTGATCTGGCTACCCAAGTGTATACTATACGGGGAGTTGCAGGAAGGAACACGGAAGCAAGGAGGTCAACTAAAGCAGTACAAAGACATCCTGCATGAAACACTCAAAAGGGCTGGAGCTGTGAACGGTTGGGAGGATCGAACTAGAGACCGTTCAGAATGGAGAGCCGTGGTTGTAAGCTATAATGGACCCACTGCAAGAAATGGAAGAAGAAATTACGTCCCTGGAGAGTTTGTTTGCACCGACTGTGGTTGCGTTATATCCTCAAAAATCGATCCCTTCAGTTATCAGCGTAATCACAGATAATTACTTAATTTTTTTGTTAATATAAATATAACAGCGAATTGATCATTATACCATCTTTGTGTATGTAAATATTCGGATTCGAGTTAATGACAATTAAGTAAAACTATTTTCTTCGTGTTATAACTAGCTCAGAATTGTAAACTATGTGTTTTTACTAAACACTAGTTCATAGTTATAGAACCGTGAAAGTAGTAACTGTAATTTTGTAAGAATTTTATGAAGACCGTATTTTGCATATACGCACTTATAATTAGCCCATTCTAGAAGATTTCTAATCGTACATTTTTTGGTATTACTATTTGACTGATTACTTTATTATAAATGTAACAATGCAATACAAGATATAATTTTAAAATTACTATATCATTTCTAAAAACCCGCCACACCCTATTTGATAAGCAGATATTTAAATTTAAAATGTATACATTTTAAGACGAATGTGTAGTTCAAGTAGTCCACGCTCAGACTATGGCAATGAGAAACATTTCATTAATCCCTTAAGTTTTATGGCGTGAGTAGAAAAATGAAGAGTATGGTGAAAATATTGTACACTTTTATACTGACAAGATTTTACTTATTTAACATCTTTGACTACCACACAATATTCTTATTGCTATTCTTAATATTCTTATATTCTTATTTCATAAACAGAAATATTTAAGGAGAGTAATTTTTAAGCAGACTGATTAAAAGACATAAAATAAGAATTTCAGAAGAACTGATGTTTTGGTGGTTTGATGCCCATGAATGATGCAGCTTCAATCGCAGTGTGGCAGATCATTTCCATATTACTATGCAATGAGTACTCTCCACATAGTTGCAGAAAATGTTACACATTTTCCAGACAGCATTTTTAATGAAATAATGAATTGTGCGGAGGAAGAAAAAATGGAAATTGAAAATAATTTTAGAGAATTAAAATATTACATCAGTACAGTTAGTGATATTTGGAGGCTAATTTTTAAGCATTTGCATCACTGCAATTCGTATGAAATAACGTATGTAACATTAAAGAAGGGTAAAAAATTAAAGCTATTAATCAAACAGTAAAAAAATGTATTGAGATATGCGCATAAAAGTATATTCCTATATCCTAAAGTAATGAGAAACTAGTTACAACAGTGATAGGAGACCATTATCTTCAATAGCACGTAATATTCTTAGAACTTTTAATTTTTCTCTGGACGATGTGACCGTCTACTTCCCAGAGCGTCTGGAATATTCTTATCCGTAACTATTGTTCGTTTTGAGCTTCCCAGCCAATATGATAAACTTTTCCGCTAAGGAGTGTCCAAAATTCTTCAACATTTCGAGGATTGTCCTCTTTGGGTACAAATTTTGTGTTATTTTCAGTTAATCAGTATTTAGCTATTCTGATATAATGAGATGGGCCAGATCAGGCCAGAACATTATTTCATCATTCTGATGATGAGTATTAATAAATTTCATCAGTTTTGGAAGACATTTATGAATACAAACATATGCCCACCCACACCTTTGAATCTAACTCGCCCAACGTAAGGTCTTAAAATTCCTGCTTCAGAAATAATCCACCTAGTCGGCAAATTTCGTTTTTGGTTTATATTTTACTTCGTCTGGACAATTTTCAATACAGAAAGTGTAAAAACCAACATTACCTTTCATTTTCGAATGGGACAATGTAAAATACATTTTATCATCTATAACAATCATTGGTTCTGATAAAACGATGACGCCTTAATTCTCTGCAATATCTGGAGATTCTCTCAAGCTTAGCCAATGTGTAATTGGATCACGTTTTCTATATTTTAAAGCATTTATGTGCAAAACCCTGCTGACAGTCATATGTGAAGTTCCAAATCGACGAGCTAATTTGCGCGACAACGTTCTAATTATGACTTGATCACTTACGATTACTGTTGATTCTACTGGGATCAAAAGTTGATGTGGTCCACTTTTTGGTAAGTTCACGCATGCTGTTCCTTCTTGACATTCCTTTATTGTTCGGTAAATGGTCGAACGTCCAGCATTTTAATCTCTATAACAGTTAATAATTTTCTGTTTTGACATTCATCTAACTAAATACACATAGACTGGGGTATTTCGAGTTTATACATCTTCCAAAACTTTTTCTGTATAATTTGACATCTATTAAGAGCCAACTATTCGGTATTTGTTCTGCCGAGACACAATTAGACTGGATTTTATTTAGTCATAAAATATTGTGTAATAGATAGTTTATTACAATGTTTTCCTTAACAATGCATCTATCTACTTTATTTAATGATTTCAATTTTAAATAATAGAAACTTGCTCTATCATCATATAATATTATTAGTTTGTTTTCCAACTCCCATTTTAATTTTTTTTTAAATCTGCCTCAACAGCAGTTTCTTTTTTTCGCACCTTTAACAACCTCGTTCCGTATCCTCAAATACTAACTGTTTGTTCTCGATCTCAAGTCTTTGACTATTAAAAATATATCAAAAAGTAGCAAAATAACAAAACTGTAATTAGATCAATAGTTCCAAGTAAGATGAGAACGATTTGAGATCAAACTACAATACTTGATATATTAGAACACTAGTATTCGAATGGTGATTAAAAATTGGAAATTGTCTTAATCACTGCCTTAGTATATTTGCGTGTATTTTTTCGTATGAAGAAAAAAATTGGGTTCCTTTGATGGAAAAAACAACAAAAAACAAAGTAATTGCAGAGTACCTATTTTAATAAAAACTCATACCAAATCTTCTAAGTGAAATAGGAACGATTTTCAATGTTGCCAACTCCAAACTAACACTTTGGTTACAACAGAATATTTGCGATCGAATGGTGGTGAAATTGAATATGTCAAATCTGTTTTAATCACAGCTTTCATCTCTGTACGTGTGCGCATTTTTCTGCATAAGGATACAAATTAGCCAGCCTCCTGGTTATTTTGTATTTTTGATTTTCTTCAGTTCATTAAACTTATTAAACTATTTTATACTTTCTTCTATTAAGACCATTTTTAAACGAACTTGTATTTTGAACTTATTTAATTGTATTATTCTTTTTTTTAATTTTGATTTCCTTTTATAAATTAAGACATTTACATTTATAATGTCTTTTTTTTCGTAGGTGTGTGGTGTTTTTCTGGTTAGCTTTCTGTATTCTCTTCTTCATTGTCCTTTTAATAATATGAAAAAATCGTAGCCGAAGATTAACTCAAAAAGCATTGATCATACCTATGACAAATTGTATATTTATATGTTCCTGCTTTGGAGTGGTAGAAAGATATGGCGTTGAAAAACTGTCATCCGAGTTAATTCAGCATTACTTGCAACATAAACGGTCTACAGTATAAAGAGCTATAGAAACCATTGAACCGGTGAAAAACCCTAATTTGCATTCCAGAGCAGCATCTGGTCCGGATTACAAGTGAATTATGGCTGTCTAGCTTAAAAAATTTACAGTAATTATTATGCAGAATAACAAAGTTTGAGGTAGGAAATGAATATACAAAATTTAATATTTTTATTAGTGTAATAACTGGATGTAATATAGCTTCTCTTAAGTAAAAATTACACAAAGAAAAATGGGGTGAACCCTATAACTGTGACACTCGATATGTCCAATGTCCAACTGACTCTAGTGAACTATATTGTTAAAAAATTAGTAAAATAAGTAATTTTTACACCAATGCCACATACAGAATACAGACTGTTTTAAAATGGTAACATGTAATGAGAAAATTTATTATTTCCAGAAATTGAAAAATGTTTAATAATAATAACAAAATATATAAATAAAATGGTATAGAACTTACCTAAAGATACATGTATTTAGCATATTATGTCTCTAAATCCCCTCCAATTTGAGACACTTTGTTATGCCTTTTAAGGCTTCAAATAAAAAACCAACAGATTGTATTTAAAATTGATAGCGAAACCAAGTAACTTATTGATTTCTCTTTGTAAACCAAAGACGCTACCTTAGTGTCAATTAGTGCAAACATTTGTTGTTAAAAGTCGTTGAAAATTGATTATAAATTAATAATTTAATTACGATAAAAACATTACAAGAGTCGATATATACTCGTACACAGGGTGTCCCATAATTAAGTACCTTCCTTCAAGGTGGTGATAGAACTAGAAAAAATAAGTTGAGTTTTGTATATAAACATTTACCTTAAATCAGTTCCTAAGAGGGCTACAACTCCTTAAAGGGATTAATTACAACATAGTAATTTGTCAATAAATTTAAAACGTCTTAAGTTGCAAAAATTAAATTTGGGCCATTTATTAATTTCATAATGTTACATATTTTGTCAAATTTTTATTTAAATATCATGATTTGTTGGGGCGGTTACAGGGAGGGAATTTTCGCTATACCTTTCTTGTCTTATTATTTTTTAAGCATTGGAACCTGAAAATGTTGTCAATCATCTTGTTTGGCGAAGAGTAGATACCCTTTACTTGTCTAAAAGCTTATAGACAACAAGGGACTGTCTGCTTTATATCCCCTCCGAAGAATGGTACATTCACTATACAGTCCTCACCTAAGATCGCATAGTTCTACGTTTTAAACTAATATGCAAGCTGCTAGAAGATAGGAAGGCCGCTGTGTTTCGCTGGTGGTTACCCATTCAACTTTTAGTCTGTGAACCCATTGCTTTACCTTTTACATCAATAATTTAAATACTGTTTTTCTTACCCTTTAAAGTAACATTAAAAAAACACACCACATAAATTAGACAACCCCCAAACCAAAGCTGAAGCTGCACATACAGGTGTTACACAGTTTAAAAAACGCAGGCACACAAAACCAATCCCTTCGATTTTATCAGAATCGAAACCAGGATTTGAACCCGGATGTCGATAGGCAGTAAACCAGCTATGTTTGTCACTTAACGCTCTGGCCCAGCAGTGGGCCAATATTATCCTAAATTTTAAATTGTACTGTATTATACTGCCCTGCTATGACAGAAGGTCGTATCTGCAAAATGGAATTTTAGAGAAATTAACTATTATACCATCGACATTTCGAAATTAACAATTTTCGTTATTGTCACTTAAATTTGTATTCATTCCTTTTAATAATGTAGCCATGTAACATAACATTACATACATACATGTATGTAATGAGATTTTTATACTGACTTCCTGTCAGAGCAGGGCAGTATAGTAAATACGATTTTTTAAAAATGCAACTATTTTGTGCTCTGTCAATAGCCCTAAGGGTGCTCACATCGCAGTTCTCTCCTCACAGTTTTATGTCCCTTTCAGCAGATGCGCTCTTCCACTAAACCTCATCGACTTGATACGACCCTGATTTGAACCCCGATCGTCTAAATGGAAAGATGAGCCATTGTGTGTAACACCTTCAAATTAATAATAAAATGATCTAAATTACATAAGTGATAATTTCATGTTTAATCAGACAAATCTCGTAACGTTAGAACTAAGTATTCTGTGAGATCGGTATTTCACACCGGTTATACCTTGAGACATTTTACTGAGAATTAAACCGATCTATCTATATAAAAGACTACCACATACAAAAGAAGGCCAAATTTTTCAACAGTTTATAACGGTCTGGTTTTCATAGTGTCTCTACTAAAATAAATCATTGTCATTATGCGCCAAAATGTCCCTTAAGATTTAATTTAATTTATGAGTGTTTTTTATAGGTTCAAAACAAAAAAAAGGAAAATTTAGTTTTATAAGCTCGCGAGAGATAAATGAACTATACTCGTAATTTTTCCTATATGCAATGAGATGGCGAGAAAGAGCGACTTACCCTGTAGATTATGCAGCAGTCTTCCACGTTGGAGAGGACCCTCTAATCTTGGGAAATAATCTCTGGTTCGAGAAAGCAGACACGGAAAGAAGTCCACACTAGTTATTGAATTATTTAACAGGGTTTAAATGTTAAATTTACACCTCCAATGATACACATACAGTTAGACATGTTAAAACAGTAATAAACACTATAATCGCGCGAATATTATCAATTAGGGGCGTTTTTTTGATTTTTATGGCGTGCGTCACATTAATTACTGACAAGACCCATATCACTATGATTTCTGGGAATAGTCGCAAAAAGCCACCTCATTGTAATGGCGTATAAATGCGGGTACACAAAAACTATATGAAATAAAAAGCCGGTATTTTAAGATCAAAAAATACAAATATGGAACTAAATTAAATGATAATTATGATTATTATAAAGCAATATTTAGTAAGTAAGAAAAAAAGAATTAAAACATAGATGAAAACGGAACATTTCGGCCCACCAAAATGCTACGCATTTTCGGAAGCAGAAACGGGTAAAGGACATAATTTAGTTAATGGTCTTTTTAGAACACCATTAATAGTGTAGACATCAGCTACTCTCGCTACCCCATCGGCACCTGGATATAGATTACGAATGCGGCCTAGACGCCACTTCAGCGGAGGAGTAGAATCCTCTTTAATAAGGACAAGTGTACCGATTTCGGGGGGAAACAGTGGAATTTGCTTCTTTGTTGCAAAGTGTGAAGATACTCGCCCTTCCAGTGACTCCAAAGATCTTGATGAATTCTTTGAAGAAGCTGCCAACGATTGAGTCGGTTGATGGGTATATTCATTAAATCAGAATCTGGCGCGATAGTAAGAGGCTCCATTGTAAGAAAATGACCAGGCGTTAATACAGATAAATCATTCGGGTCCGAACTAAGAGGTGTTAATGGACGCGAATTAAGAATTGCTTCAATTTGGCATAGAATTGTATAGAATTCTTCATAACTCAATACTTGATCACCAAGAACTCTTAACAAGTGCTTTTTCATAGATTTAACGCCTGCTTCCCAGAGACCTCCAAAATGAGGCGCAGAAGGAAGAATAAAATGCCACTCTATGGACTCTGATAAAGCTGCTTGGCGAGTTAAGTTAATAAGATCTTTATTTGCCTTAACAAAACACGTACCGTTGTCACTATATAAATGACTAACGCGTCCACGACGAGAAATAAATCTGCGTAAGGCAGCTAAAAATGAGTCTGCGGTTAAATCGGAAACCAACTCAATATGACTGGCTTTGGTAGCCAAACATATAAATAAACAAATATAGGCTTTGTAAGTTTTAGCACCCCGGGATTTACTAAGCGTTAAAACTATTGGACCAGCATAATCGACCGCTGTATTAAAAAAAGATTTATTAGGTAGAACACGAGGAGAGGGTAAATTTCCCATAATGGGTTCAAAAGGTTTAGGCTGAACTTTAAAACACCTTATACACTTTGACAAAACATGGCGGATTGCGCGCTTAACAGATAAAATCCAAAAGTTTTGGTAAAGTAAAAACTGAACTGTTTGAAGTCCTGCGTGAAAATATTTTAAATGTATATTTTCAATAATTAAATAAGTTAACCTACTTTGGCGAGGTAACAAAGCTGGATGCTTTTTATCGTATGAAAGTGCTGAGTGATGTAATCTTCCTCCCACTCTAATAATATTTTGGTCATCAATGAAGACATTTAATTTTTGAAAAGGTTTTGGCAGTTTGTGATTATGATTAATTTTATAAATTTCTTCAGAAAATGTTATTAGTTGCTCGCGTTTTACTAAAGTTAATAAAGCGTTGAGTAATTTTGTAAAAGACAAAAATTCCGCTATTTTATTATTAGGAAATCGGCAATTATTTATGATACATAGAATATAACCTAAAATACGCTTGATTGATTCCAAAGAAGAACGACTTTTCAAAAGCGTGTCTAAAAAGTTATGAGTGTCATTGTTTGTGGCGTTAAGTGTAATTTTTTTCTCTTCTATATTTATTTCAGTGCGATTAGAAAGTTTTAATTTTAAATCAGGCTCAGTATTAGGCCAGTATTCACTGGACTCTTTTAAGAAATCAGGTGCGGCCCACCATAGCGAATTAGTTAAAAGTTCCGAGGGAAAAGCTCCCCGCGAAGCGACATCAGCGGCATTTTGACAAGACACGACATGATACCAATTTTGTGGATCTGTTCGTTCTTGTATTAAACTAACCCGATTACTAATAAACGGTTTCCACCTATGTGGATGTGACTTTATCCACGCAAGCGTGACTGTGGCATCAGTCCAACAGTAGATTTTGCTAAAAGATATTTGAGAATAAGTTTTAATAATAAAATTAACTAATTCAGATAATAACACAGCAGCGCACAATTCTAATCTGGGGATAGAAATAGTTCTTAACGGGGCCACTCGAGATTTAGCGCAAATGAAATAAGTAAAATATTCATTATCTTTATAAACGCGTAAGTATGCGACAGCGGCGTAACCACGTTCACTCGAATCACAGAATCCGTGAAGTTCAATGAATGAGTCAACTGTTTGACAAATATTAATAAGTCTAGAAAATTTAAAATTAGAAAGTAGAGGCAATTCATTTTTATAGCGAGTCCAAACTCGTACAATATCATTAGGGGGGTTCATCATCCCAATCAAGACCTAAAACCCATAATTTTTGAATTAAATATTTTGTTGAAAACGTAATCGGTGTTAAAAAACCAAGAGGGTCAAATACACGTGCTAATTCAGAGAGAATGTGCCGTTTTGTGCAAGAACTTTCATTTGGGGTGACTGTATAAGTAAAAGTGTCTGAGGAAGGTTGCCAGCATAGGTCCAAAACTTTGGTTACTTCATCAGTATCAAGTGAGAGCGAAGAGGCATTAACTGAGACTAGCCGTAAATGTGATAAAACTTCTGGTTTATTAGTGGCCCATTTGTGTAGCTCAAATCCATCCTTTCTAAGTAAAGCTACAAGTTCCTTTTGTAAAGTAATGGCATCTTCAACAGAAGAACAACCAGTTACTATATCGTCTATGTAGGTATGATTTTTTAGAACTTCGGCAGCGAGCGGAAAATTATTTTTTCCTCGTCAGCTAATTTTATAAGAGTACACAAGGCAAGATAAGGAGCTGATGAAACACCGTAAGTTACAGTGCGTAGGCGAAAATCTAACACTGGACTAGATGGGTCAAAACGCCATAAAATACGTTGGTAATCTTGATGTTCAGGAGCAATTAATATTTGGCGATACATTTTCTTTATATCTACGGTGAGTACGACTTTGTGTAGGCGAAAATTTAATAAAATTTGTACAATGTCTTTTTGTAGTTTGGGTCCTACCAAAAGTGTATCATTAAGGGACAAGTTATTTATTTTAATCGAAGCGTTAAAGACAACTCGAATGCGAGTAGAGAGACTATCTGGTTTTAAAACGCAGTGATGCGGTATATAAAAAGATTTATCTGAGTATACAGGGTCTGACAATAATTCCATATGATTTAGGTCAAGATATTCCTGTAAAAAATTAGAGTAATCCTTATAAAGCGTAGGATTTTGTAATAATCGTCGTTCTAATGATAAAAACCGATTTAAAGCTATATCTCTGCTACCAAGAAAGCTAGGTGTATCTTCGCGAAAAGGTAAAGCAACAATAAACCGTCTTTCTGAATTTCTAGAAACCGATTCTAAATATATTTTTTCGCAAAGTTCATCATCTGGGGACAACGAGTTTTTTTGTGGAATATTTTCGAGTTCCCAAAATTTAGATAAGAGTTCATCTATACACTGTGGTTGAGTTTGACATAAAAGCGAGTTAACAGTTGATGATGAAGAATTATTTTCAAATTTACCCATTAATATAAAACCGAAAATGGTATCAAGGGCTATAGGTTCATTGGCATTACCAAAAACCCGACCACATTTTATAATTAGCGGAAATAAATCTGCGCCTAACAATAGATCAATTGATCCCGGTTTATAGAATTCAGGATCTGCGAGTTTTAAATTTTTAATATGATTCCAACCGTCCACAGGTAAGATAGTACTAGGAAGGTCCGAACAAATGAGAGGTAAAATTATGGCGTTCAGCAATAAATTAGAGTTCTGCTGAGAGACGGGGCGAAGCGAGAGCGACACACAACCTAATTGAGAAGTTATACCCATTTCTCCAATACCGTGAATTTCCGAGAAAATTTTGTTTTTCGGTAAACCTAGTC